>MVGU01001815.1:0-5000 GCA_002005505.1 Botryococcus braunii
GGAAACGGTGATGTTGTTAGAAGAGCCCACCATCTGCAACTTCTCTGTACCATAAAATCCAAGTAGGACCTCAACAGAATCCTCAAGATCCACAAGTTGTGGCTTCTCCCAATAGGACGCTTGCAAGACACTAAGTGCATCCAACAAATCCGTATGCGGGAAACGCTTGTGTAATTGCTCAGCCAATGTCCTTCCAATATCACAAACCTTCATGAGAATTTCATCAAGGCACCCTTGCCATGACTCCTTGGTGATACTCTTCCCTCCAGATGTAAGATTATGGTATGAACGATGGGCATCTGATGTGCATGTGAGCCGACCCCCTGGCCCAGATACTCTTCCGTAGCCGCTGGCCTTAATGCGGACCGCCCAGCTGGCAGCCTACTAGCAGCCCACTCTGAGAGCCTCTCAGTGAGAGGGCTCTGAGAGATCATGACCCTCGTCCGGAATAAAGGGGTGGCAGAATCGTCCCTTGAGAAATACATTTTCAAATGCCACCGTGGCACACTTTCCTATCTTGAATTTCTTTCCCTCTGCCACTGGGTGGCAGAATCAGCCTCTCCGCATTTCTTTTTCGCTGCCTGAAATGGCTGAGTCGGAGGGTGCAAATTGGGATTATTCTGCCAGCCAACCACTCGGAATTATTTAATTCTGCCAAAATGGCATAATTCTGCCACTAAAAATTTCACTGCCAAGGACGCAGCTTCATCCGAAAACGCTCGAAAGGGTGTGTCTTAGGCTAGCATCAAACAGCGGGCATGAGCACCCAAAAGGATAGAAGACACATATCGAGGTGCCCGAAAGTTTTGTCCTTCCGGAAAATTGTGGCACTCCCACATCAAAAAGAGCTTTGGATCTTGAAGGTAAACGTGGAAACAAAATGATTTCCATCTTTCTCTGGACATTCAGAGCTCAGGATGTTGAAAAGTGTTGAAAGCCTCGTGAACTGAGGCCCGACAAGAGCTACTTCATCCAAGTAATTCTCGGCATCATCATGGTTTCGAAAATGTGGTCACACTGGCATTCCACAGTCCTTCTTGAGATGAACCCGCAAGTGTTAGCTCGAATGAGCCATTTGTGCGGGGAGCCAAGCTCTCCAGGTTGCACGGCTTCATCGTTATTGTGAAGTACGCATGAGTTCACGGCTTCATCGTTATTGTGGAGTACGCAAGAGTTCAGTGGAAGGCCTCTGACAGGTTCGAGAGTGTTCATGCAGATCTGGAAGGGCTCCTTAGGGCCAAAGCCTACCACAGGGCTTGTCAGGGAACACGCTCGGGAAGAGCAGAGTCAGAATGGATGTAGGCGGCTGGCAGCCGAGAGACACCGTTCCGTTGTATGACAATGCGCAGTAGCTTTTGTAGTTGGCATCATTAACCAGTTCCTCTTCCACCTGTGCGCGCTTCTTCCCATCTGGTTACCTGATTTTTGAGTTGAGGGGGATCCCCTGCTAGGTTCCTGGAAAAGATCTTTCGTATGCATCCAATCCACAGATGCAGCAGTGCAATAAGTCCATCAATGTTATCTGTCAACTGGAAAGTCGTGATTGCCTGCATGTCCTGTGCGAGTGATACAGGCGAACGACAAGTAAACAGTCAGTGCGATCCCGTCGCAGCTACACATGTGCAATCCAGGGGCTGGGAGTTAGTGGAGCAAGGAGTAAGTCTGCCTATATCTTTGAAGATTGTATTGCACCTGCTTCATGATTTGCAGGTGACGAGCAGTCAACATGTTGCCTGTCGTTGAGCGGTACATGATGTATGTATTTAAAGTTTCTACTGAGTGGCTACGTGGGGTGCCAAGTTCCTGAGGGGCCATTGCATATACTGCCATTTTCAAAGCATCTTCCCTCCCAACCTGAAGGCAACCGTTGTATGTGACACACCTGGACACTTCAGGGTGCAAGTGAGAAAGTGCATCACTTCATTTTGTCAGCAGCTGACCCCCCGGCTGCTCTCTTTTGTATTTTCCTCTTCCATTTCTGGTACCCTTCGCCGTGCAACACAAGAAACACCCTCTATGCAAGGCGAACCTCAACCTCAACCGTCTACACAAGGGGAACCACCCTCTCCCCCTAGAAGACAAAAACAAGAGACGCCTAATTTATGGGTTCCCAAACCTTCCCCGCCCCCCAGCCCCCCACACACACATACTCTCTCCTCCCTCCCTCCTCCCTCCTTCCCTCCCTCTCTCGCTCGCTCGCGCGCACACAAACACACACCCACCACCGCCCCCAGCTCCAACCCCACAGCCACCCCCCCCCCAACACAGACATGCAACCCTTATTAGCTAAGCCCCTATCAAACCGTATTGATTCAATTCATATCAGTTCAGTCTTCAGGATCGTTTTCGTGGCACCCTTATTCTGAATATTTTGCAAAGCAAATCTCAACTGCAACTGTATTACAACTGGACTGAATTTGCTGTGGCACAAATTGCTGCTACAAGATTTATATGCTGTGGCACCAAGCTGCCCCATGCAGCAATTCAACAAAAGCCCTCATAGCACTGCATTCTTCAATCATCGTATTGTGGACGATCACACCATTCATGTGGGATTAGAATACCAGAACACCGGTAAAACTTTTTAATCCCACAACCATGTGCCGGGCGATTGACAAGGGGGACGTTGAGATGGGACGTTAAATTAGCAGCTTACCATGGTTTTCCCGGGAATGAACCACTCTTTTGCATCCACAGTGTCGGTGAGCTGGAAGCTTTTGGAACCAAAGACAGCAGCAAGGATTCCAAGGATCAAGACAAGTTCGCACACAAGCACCTATCAATTGCAATCGTTGACATCAACCAGGGAACCAAAGCCTCATGCATTGGTTCCTTCATAGAAATTTATTGGGCAGGCGTGAGAAGCCCTTCCCTGATCATGATGCTTCTGCATTACGAGCTCTGCAAAGGTTTGTCATGTGCGACAGGCTGCACAAGCACGTGTCCAGGAACGAAGCAGACTTCCCAGAAGAAAACTGTCCAGAAAACTGGTTCTCTCCATAGATAGAAGATCTTTTATCTATGGACTAGTCTAGACTGTTACCTTTACTGGCCGGTCACAACACCTTCTATTCTAGACTGTTACCTTTACTGGCCGGTCACAACACCATCGACCATAGCAGGTGAGGACTGCCGACGGACTCAAAGCAGAAAGGAGCCCATCATTATGCTGGCCTCGTTTTCTCGATAAAGATCTCACTTCATGGCCTGCTAAATGGAAGTTAGATGAGTCACGTTGTCACCGTGGAATTGAAATGTACACAACAATCCAGTCAAAGGTGAGTTATGCAAGCCTTCGGTGCTTCTAAGCAACGGAATCGCTTTCATCATGTAAGAATATCGAATAAAATCCTTCTTGCTTCTCAAGGCAATAAGAAAGTTGTTGGCACAGTTTTGTACGATATAAGTCGATCTGGCAGCTAGGAATCAACTGGCAACAGTCGTATGCAAACCATTTTACTAAGAAAGCTGTATTTGAAAGTTTGTGCAAGCTCTAGCTTTCCTCTGCAGCTTTTTGGAAGACCATATTGGTCTGTAAACGGCCAAGCTAGCCACAAGGGCCAGCGCCAAGCACCCGCTAACTCCACTGCCGGTGGACTTGAGAAGGACACGAAAACTCCACCTGAGGGATTCTGTGATGGCTTGTCATCGATAGATGTCCCCGGCTGGCTCTTGCGTGGGAGGGCCTCGGCCATGGTGTTGCGCTTTCTGTACCAAGCAGAGGGCCTCCCTCTCAAACTACTCCAAGGCTAGACGATTAATGTGATGAATCTGATTACACAAGGACTTCAGTACGAAGCATACCGCTTGGAAGCGCATATGGCCACTGACACTCCGTCCGAGGTAGAAGATGAACGGACTTGATGAATAAACGGAGTTCCTGATGGCACTACGATATTCGCCGCGTCCCGCGTCAGGTTATCGAGAACTTCAGCTAGACGAGAATCTCGATACAGGACGCGGCGAATGCAGTACAGCATCGCCGCCGCAGTACAACCATTCAAAGCACATTCTGGCGTCACCCGCCTGTCTATTACCTCATTATGGGGATAATTTATACTATATTGATTTATTGGAACTTTTTGGGTACGACGGTGTGAATTCGGGCTGGTTTTGGGGACTTCCGGGGGTCCATTGGGGGGATTCCTACCCCGATAACAACACCAAGTGATACAAATCTTGAGGTATGTGATCAGCGGCGGATGATTTATTTTGGTTGGTAAGGCTTACTTTGATTAGATTTGTTGGATCGTGTTGTTACTGGTTGCCTTGCCTGTTAGTACATATCACATAGGCAAACAGTAATCTTCAGATGGCTAAGCCCATTGTGCATTTCCCATAGACACAACTTTGCAGATATACCAGCTTTAAGCTGTCAGCTTATCGCGTTCATATGACCCAACCCCACAGAAGCTTCTTGAAAAGCTCGGCGGGCCGTCACGATTTACGCACTGAATCCATGGCATTATCGTGTTAACATCATTTTCCCTTTGGAATGGCCGATATGTGTAAATCACTGGCTATTTGGTGAGACCGGGGGTGACGTTCACTGTCACAGTACCTCAAACGACAGTGGAAAATATCGTGCGCCTTTTCTCTGTGTTTTTCTTTCTTTCCTTTTTTCCTTCTGGATCCATTAAGCCGGTCTTTTCAACGAGTTTTGCATATTCTGAGGTGTTACATCGATTGTCTTTTTTATGTGGGCTGGCGTCTCACTATAGGGCTGTGGAGCGTGAGTCCGTGGTGTGGGCAGCATGCTTTCAGGGCGTTTTCAGATCCGTGAGCTGGATTACACGGACAAAAGTGAGCTTGGAAATTGTCTTCAGGTCCAGGATTACGATTGCGCTCCAACACCACTAAGCTTGGGACTAGCCGCCACCTCTTTGGCGTGGTCTTTTCTGGCACGGGTCAATCGTGATAACAATGTCCGACGCCCCAGGGGCCCCTGACAACCAACCAAATAATAATGAACAGAGAGTAGAAGGCGAGGCTGCCAGCGG
>MVGU01001815.1:12500-27500 GCA_002005505.1 Botryococcus braunii
ACAGTAAGCCGGTACTTTCAACGATTCTCAGATATTTGAGTTTTTGTATGGATTGAGTTTCTTATGTGGGCTGGTGGCTCATTATGAGGGGCTGTGGAACATGAGTCCGAGGTGTGGGCAGTTGGTGCTTTCAGGGCGCTTTGAGATACGTAAGCTGGATACCGACGATGTAAATGAGCTTTGTGCATTTTATTCAGTTCCAGGATCTCGTATGCACTCGAATACAACTAAGCTTGAGACTGGCCACCACCTCTTCGGTGTGGTCTTTTCCGGCACGGGTCAATTGTGATAACAATGTCCGACGCGCCAGTGGTCCCTGACAGCCAACAGAATAACAATGAACAGCAATTGGAAGGAGAGGCTGCCTCAGAGCAGCCAAAAGTAAGCCACGACATTGGGTCGAACTGTCGGGTTTCGACCAAGATAGTGGCCAAAAAGCTTGTTTACTTGGCTATTTACATGGATAAGTTGCTTTCAAACAAATTTTTTGGTATATTTTAGGGCAGTTTGCCTTGGCTTCTTGGCTGTGTACTTTGATAGGTTGCCTCCAAACACAAGGTTCTGTGGATGTCAGGGCAGGTTGCCTTGGTTTCAAGTTCAATCCAAGCAAGGCAAACTGCCCTAAGATTATTCCAAAAATATTTTTCTGTAGGCAACCTCTGCAAAGAAACAACCGTGCTTGTTGGCTGGCTACTCTGTTGCTAGAAATCCAGTGGACTCAGAACAGAAATGACATTGGCTCCTGTGCTACCTGTGTGCTAACATGGGCATGTTACAGGCTTGCTCACGATGTGCCGCTACAAAAACCCCAATGTGGCGGAATGGGCCAGCAGGGGCAAAAACACTGTGTAATGCTTGCGGTGTAAGGCTGTACAGGCAAACTTCCAAAGTACCCAAGAAGGTGAGAGGAATCTTGAAGTACCTTTTGGGTGCACAACAACTTATTCTTGGCCTTCAAATTATCAGGCCCAAAGTATGTTGCGTGTTGGTCATCATTACTTTTAATCCTGCTTTTTACTTGGCTGCCCCGTTGCACTTAACTGAATTTTATGCCAGTCCCTACCTTTCCTGGTGGCTTTATCCATAGAAACGGGTAGACTATGCTTACCTCAGGGGGAAGCTGGCGACAACAATGACGAGGTCCCCGTGGAGGGAGCAGCAAAGCTGCAGTACTTGGACATTGTGCGCCGACTTAAGGCAGCTACAAATCAGGAAGATGTGGGACGCATAGAGTTTGAGGTATGGCCCCCTGAGTGAAAAGTTGAAAACACAATCTCGAGTGCCTCGCTGGGTCCTGTAGGGACCCGCAAAGAATTGAAATTCGGTTTCCTCCTACTGTTTGAAGGACTGGCAACCTTTACTCTATGAAGTTTTACATAGTGTACGTCTGTGCATGTGCATATGGGTATGTGCGTGCGAGCGAGCGCGTGCGCATATGTGTCTGTCTCTGTCTGTGTTTGTGTGTGTTGGGGGGGGGGGGGGGGGCGGTGCATGAGCACGGCATGGAGTGGGTTTGGAACTTCTGCTTGCTGCTACTATTCGAGTCACAGCCAGACATTTTCGGCTTCAGGTCGTTTTAGAGGCGGGTGACAGTCCAGAATGTTGGCAGCACAAGCTAGCTGCAGATAGAAGCACAGCTCAGCAAAATGAGCCTGAAAGCAGTTTTTACCTCAACAAAAATCTTTTCACACTGCTTAATTTTCTCGGTTTTGTGTGAATGCTTTTCTTCTCAGTATCAAGCTGGTCCTCTACTTGTTATGCTTGCATTGCAAAGCCCAAAGGAGCCTGTTACAATTGCGGCCTGGGCCGGCCATTGGGCCCAGCCGTGAGCCGCCACACCGGCCTTACATGCCGAGAAAATTGCCACTAGATGCAATTGCTGGCCATGACAGATCCGGAACTTTGTTGAGAGTTGCAAAATAAGTAACTGTGTACAAGTCAATAATCCATTTCAGCTTAAAAAGGAAAGCTCCAAAGACCCATAGGTCATCACGTCGTACGGCCTACATTGACCTATATTCTACGAAGCATTAGATTCAACTTGACATAAAATTTTAAGGGAATGCTATCAAAGCCTATGTACACCTGAAGAAGGACTGGGAGATAAAAGAATCTTCTAGAAGACTCTTTCGGATTTGTCAACTTCCTATGACAAAGGTGTCATAACAAGATAGTTGAAAATGACCCTAAAGCCCTGAAGGTTGGAGACGCTGATGTTTGGTAGTTTGTCAAGTTGGGTAAACGTCATTCGAACTGCACGTGCGAGTCACATGTGGAATCGACCTCGCAAACACACGTCATTCTTGTAAGCTTGTGAACCCCGGGTACAAGTAGCCTAAAAGGTTGCCACGTCTAAAGAGACTTTCTGATAAAATGTCTTTAGCTCCTCAACAATGCCAGGTCTTTCTCTTGAGTATGCAGCAGGGTAGCAGAGCTGGTAGTATGTCCTTGAAGTACCATCTGGGCTCGGCTTTTACACATGGGAAGGCTTGGCAAGCAGTGGGCTATTGTCTTTAACGAGCATGTATGGGAGCAGAAGGAGTGCCAGCGCTTTCACAGAAGTGCAGCTTGGGACACATGAGGAGCTGGGCTCGGCTGTGTTGGGCTAGGCTGGGCTGGGCTTGGCTTGGGTTAGAATGGGCTGGCTGGTCTCTAAGCAGGGCAGGCTGGTTGGACAGCGCTTGGGTTGGGCTGGCTAAGCTCAGCAGGGCTGGCTTGGGCTGGGACCGGCTGAGGATCGCTGACTTTGCGTTGTGCTTGGGTAGGCTGGGCAGGACTTGGGCTGGGCTGGGCTGGGCAGTGCTGGGATTGGGCTGGGCAGTGCTTGGGCTGAGATTGGGGTAGACTGGACAGGTCAGGGGCTGCTATGGGCATCGGCTTACCTGGAGTGCGCTGCAATAAGCTGGGCTGGGTTTGGGCAGGCTGGGCTGACATTGATGCGAATGGGCAAGGCCTGGGAGAAGACTGGCTTGGGTTGGTCCGGGGTGGGCTGGGTGCTTCTGCAATGGATACGAGGGGCTGGCACATGCATCCCGCGATAAACCCTGTTGCAGTGTCCATTGACATGGCTTGAGGGTGGCTGAAAAAGCCGTTGTTTCTTTTGAGACAGCATCAGGATGACATGTTCAGCTGTAGTATCCAGCAGGAATGGCTGTGGACTACATTTCCTGAGCACATGTGTGTTGAGAAAACATCAGGATGTCAAACCTGCATTGCTATTCAGCAGAAATGGCAGTGGAATACATGTTTTGTGCATGTTGTGTCTAAATAGGACAATGGGATGACAGATTCGGGGGTGGTATCTCAGAAATTGGTATGGATAACATAACTTTGAGCACATTGTGTCTTGAGGAGAAGGCATTAAGATTATACGCCCAGCAAAGTCGGTGCACTGAGCTTGTTTGTGTCAAAGGTCCTGTTGGGCCTGTTTTTCGTGGATTGGTCAGAGAAGATACTATTGCATTATTTTCATTCTATCATCTTATTTTATTTTATATTTATCTTTGGGGCGTTTGCTCCGAGTTGGCAAACCGATACCTTTCAGCATGCCAAGAGAGTGCGATCGGGACCTAGATGCGCGCGCGCGCGCGCGCACACACACACACACACACACACCACACACACACACACACACACACACACACACACACATACACACACACAACACCGGGAAACCCACTGAGAGGTGGAGCAAGATAGAGAAAGTCATCGGGTCGTGAACTAATAATGGGTAAGTGTGCTGGTTTGACAGATTAGGGACAAGACGGAATTGTTCCCCGCAAATGTGATAGACCTTCTGAGGAAGAAGGTCGAGGACGAATACGAGCGAGTGCAGCCAATCAGCCTCCGAAAAGGCTCTAGGAAGAAACGCCAGAAGGAATATTCTTATGATGACTCTTACGTGGAGACACCCAACAAAAGTGCACGACAAAAGAGGTATGCATGGCCTGTCTGGCTTCTGAAAGTTACGATTTGCTGAGATCAATCATAGCAGCTTCCCGAATGCTGGTATGCGTTGTGCATCAATTTGCCTACCTGGGTCGCAGCTCTGCTTTCTGAGACATTCCAACAAGGCCAAGCCAACATATCAACCACCCCCAGAATGTGCCGCACGCGTGCCCCCCCCCCCCACACACACACACACACACACACACACACACATGCACACACGCACACATAAACACACACACCACACACGCACACACACACACACACACCACACGGACACACACACACACACACACACACACATACACTGGCACACAGGCACTCACGAGCATACAGACACACACACACACACACACACACACACACACACATACACACACACACACACACACACACACAGGTGCGTGCAGACACACAAACACCCAGCGTGAGGGGGGGCGGGGAGGATGTGTAAGTGGGGGAGGGGCAAGGGAGGGAGGGAGGGAGGGGGGGGGAGGAGGGGGAGGGAGGGAGAGAGAGGGAGAGAAGAGAGAGAGAGAGAGAGAGAGAGAGAGAGAGAGAGAGAGAGAGAGAGAGAGAGAGAGAGAGAGAGAGAGAGAGAGAGAGAGAGAGAGAGAGAGAGAGAGAGAGAGAGAGAGAGAGGGAGGGAGGGAGGGAGGGAGGGAGGGAGGGAAGGGGCGGTAGGGGAAGGGAAAGGGAGGGGGGGATGGGGGTGGGGGAGGTTACTAAGCAGTCAAGGGGCATGGGTCAAGGTGGCAGTGTGGGATGGCATAAGTGAGGTGGACACTTTCAAAGCTTGCTGAGGAATAACACCAATGTCCAAGGGTCATTTTCAAATTGTTTTTGTAAGTGAAACCTACCAGATGTGCATATGGATTAGGAAAATTGTTCATGTTTTGTGGGTCACACCCAGCTCAACTCTTTCATCTGGAGAAAGTTTTGAAACCTTTGCAGACAATGGGTTTTCAAGGAGACTGATGGTGTGTGGAGTGGTGGCAGGGCTGGCTCATCCTTACCAAGACTCCAAAGCGGTGATGTTGATACCTGGCAAAGTAATCCTTCAGGCCACACAGGACGCTCGGTAGGGGACCGTTTGAAGCAGTTAACTGACTGTACCTGGCAATTTTTGTACTTGATTGCGTGGGTGTTTCCATGCGTGTGCGTGCGTGCAGATGTGCGTGTGCGTGTGTGTGTGTGTGTGTGTGTGTGTGTGTGTGTGTGTGTGTGTGTGTGTTGTGTGTGTGTGTGTGTTGTGTGTGTGTGTGTGTGTGTGTGTGTGTGTGTGTGTGTGTGTCCTCTGTGGTCGTCTCAATACCACGCACAGCTGGCAGTTTCTAGAAACTGTGTCACACCAAAAGATCCTTGACTTCAACATGTGAAGTTGTCGCAAGGAGTTACTGTAGAAAATACACAGATTTTGGTTCAAGGTCCAAGCTGGGCGTGCCAAGAGGTTTGAGAGCCCCAGACATGTTACAACCGAAGACCATGCTCTTGCTGGTCGGCTTTGTGCTAGATGTCAGCTCAAAATCAATGTTGTCTCAGTCCAAAGAAGGGGCAGAACACTGCCTAAAACCCCCGCCATCTCATACAAAGAGACAAAAAATCAAACGTATGCCAAAGTGCTTCTCACACACTCGCAGTCAGTGAAAACCTCCGTTGCCAGCCCTGCCTTTGCATTTGCCAGTGGCTGAAGGTCGTGTTTTGGTGGGCCTGTGGTGCAGATGCCTTTTCTGAATACTGACACCTCAGGACAGTCTGATGATCACACTTTGGCTGGTTCCTTACCGTACTCCTACCTGGGGGACTCCACCCCATCCTCGATCTTGCGGCAGTTTTCAATGACTGAGAACATCCTGCGGCAAGGCATGGCGTATTCAGTGGCACCCTATGCTGGTACTCAATCAGTACCCCCAGGTCCTCAGCAGCAACGTCAGAAGCTGCTGTACCAGGTCCAAACACGCCTATCTCAAACCTCTCGTTCTGCAGAATCACTAGGGTACTAAGGTAGGATGGAAGCTGTTGTCTGTTATCCTGGAGGATCACCAGGGGTACTAAGATAGGATGGAAGCTGGTGTCTGGGGTCCAGGAGGATCACTGGGGTTACTGACATAGGATGGAAGCTGGTGTCTGGGGTCCTGAAGCTGCATTTGGCTCTTGTTGCAGGTCACAAAGATGACATGACATCAGCGCTTGTTTTGGGGTTTGTATGAGCTTGTGTTTTAACGAACTCTGAAATCCACCAAGATGATGATATGCCATTGGCTCTCAATCCAAAAGGCTGAAGATCTTCGTTTGTCCGACAAATGTGTTTTCCCTTTGTGAGCCAATGGTTTCCGTGTACCCAAGTGCATGTCTGCTGTGGTCTGACCTTGTTTGAAGATCAGTTGTGGTCAAGAACCAACTGTGTTCTCCCTTTTATTTGTGTCCTGCAGAAGTAACATAACGGGCTGTCGTGCTTCTTTTGCAGGACATTGGCTACACGCATAGCAATTCCGAGTCTTCGGATAATCATTTTCGGCATAACACCTTTGACGGCTCTGTAGATGAGCCGTATACACTGCCACCTGAGGAGGATGTGTTTCTGCCCATGGACTGCGAGTATGGATCCCTGCTTAAGGACAATTTTGAAGTTTAACTAGGCATAACAAATTGTGCATGGCACGCAGTTCCCCATTGGAGAAGCACTTGCTGCATGCCAAAGTAATCAATGAAAGAGATGAAATACCGCACGCTAATACCCTTCTCATGGGTGTGTGTGTCTGCGCGCGAGCGCGCGCGCGCGCGTGTGTGTGTGTGTGTGTGTGTGTGTGTGTGTGTGTGTGTCTGTGTGTGTGTGTGTGTGTGACACAGAGAGAGAGAGAGAGAGAGAGAGAGACAGAGAGAGAGAGAGAGAGAGAGAGAGAGAGAGAGAGAGAGAGAGAGAGAGAGAGAGAGAGAGAGAGAGAGAGAGAGAGAGAGAGAGATTCTGGCTTCTGAAGAAAGAAACTTGCAAATCAGATAAGCACAGGACAACCTCATTTACATGGTGCATGGCAGGAAAGAGATGAGATTCCTGATGCAGAGCCCTGATTTCACTCCCAGTGTTGCATTTCTACCTATTCCTGAGGTTCACTTGAAAGAAGGTATGGCAATTGGGGGTAGCAGGAGTTGTGGGAAGATGAACTTACGTGTTCGAGCGTGACAATAATGCAACACTGTGGAAGGGGGAAAGGGATGAAAACAGAGGGAAAACAGAGGACAGGAGAGGAAGGGAAACACGTCATGCTGAGGGGATTCTCTAGGTACATCAACGTCATACATTCCAGGACATACACCTCCGTCCCCAGCGGGCAACAGAGCCCTGTATTACAAAGGTACACAGGAGGACAAATCTTTGATTTTACCTAAGTGAACCTTTTGGTGACTGCAAGGATGTAATTGAGCAATTTTCAATGCACATGGCCGTGACTTTGGAAAAGGAATGTAAGTTTGTTGGCGTACCCTAAATGCATCAGTGTCCATGACCTGCAGGTATGGCAGAATGCCGGAATATGAAAGCACGACGTTCGCCAGTCTTGACGAGATATTTGGTCAGGAAAATGAGTTCATGTATAAACCAGGCGCCGTCAGGACCGGAACCAACGAGAACGAATTCCAAGCCCAGCCGAACGAAATTGGTTATCTTGGGGTACGTTAAGGAGCACCTCCTTGCTTGCCAGCTGTTTCCTGTGATAAGAAGAGAGCATGCATATCCCTTCTTATACCTTCTTGTCCCTTTCACTATTGATCCAGTTGCTGTTGGACCACCCTGGCGTGGCGTGGCAGTGCTGCAGGATGGGCAGCCTGGATTCTCACCAGCACTTGGTATTTGCCCCCAGGTGTGTGTGTGTGTGTGTGTGTGTGTGTGTGTGTGTGTGTGTGTGTGTGTGTGTGTGTGTGTGTGTGTGTGTGTGTGCGTGCGTGCGTGCGTGTGTGTGTGCGTGTTGAGAGGGGGAGGGGGGGAAGAGAGGCTGGCTACAGGGGTATCAGGTGAAGTGCCAGCAAGCTTTTATGTCTAAAAGCAAGCTGCTCTGCATAAGTCATACCGAGTTTGCTGACAATGTTGGATTTCGGCCCTTTTTTCAATTGCGGCAATGTTGGGTTGATGGCTATGCAGGGGGCGGTAATATCCCCGACAGCAAACCAGTCTGATCAAACCCCACACAAAGTGGCGGGCGTGGACGAGTCTCCACGCTATTATGAATCAACCCTTCAAGTTCGTCCAGGTGAGTAGACCTGGCTTACAGCAACTCCTCTCTGCCTGCGACCCCCTCGTTGGATTGCTTTCTCAGTCTCCTCCTTGCGGTCTTGACTTCCTGATCTTCCACTGCTTGCCAGCAGCTTTGTCCAGCGGACTGCAATTGCCTTTCTTTGTGAACATGCGACTCATGGAGTGCAAGGAGGGGAGGGAATAACAAGCACCTGCCCACACTCTGCCCCCATGTCCTCATCCTTGCCGCTGTGTTCTCCACAAATCCCACCCTCCCCCAACTCTACCCAACAACATGGCTTGGGGGCCATGTCCTTTTCCCTCGCAGGGTAGACCGGCCAGATGTGGGTCTGCTGCAACACAAGTGCTCTAAAAAATGATCTGTGCAATGCCCACAGGGAGTCATCCCCAGGACAGCTCTTGCACGCAGACGCCCGGCTGTGGCTCCAACTACTCCTCGCCGGAAGTAATAGCAAGCAACCTGCAGGCGCGGGGCCCAGCCGACGCAATTCAACAGCGCCAGATCATGAACCGTGCATCATGGGGAGGCAGTGAGCAACACCAAGACCTCTCCCTGCCAGGGAACGTCCTGAGCAGCACCCGGAGCCTGCCAGCAGCATTTCCACCCATCAACCCCACCAAGAACAAGGATCGTGTCTTCACGAATTTGTCCATCCACACGAATGCTGGCGGCTCGCTGCCTGCAGCAGGCAACAACGGAAGCTTACCCCACATGCCCCAGGATGCTTTGGGGCCTCCTGCTGGAGGATTTGCAGCAGGACAGACGTTCAGTACCCCGGGGGCACCAATGGGGGCCCGCCAGCTGGCAGGAGGTGGCAGAAACCCGCTGCCAGCTCAGGGGCAGCAGAGCGGGGCGGGTCGCAGCTTTCTTCTGCCCGTACCCATCGCCCCCCTTCCAGGTGACCATCCTCACCAAGAGAGAGAGAGAGAGAGAGAGAGAGAGAGAGAGAGAGAGAGAGAGAGAGAGAGAGAGAGAGAGAGAGGGAGAGAGAGAGAGAGAGAGAGAGAGAGAGAGAAAGGGGGGAGGGAGGGAGGGAGGGAGGGAGGGAGGGAGAGAGAGAGAGAGAGAGAGAGAGAGAGAGAGAGAGAGAGAGAGAGAGAGAGAGAGAGAGAGAGAGAAGGGGGGGAGGGAGGGAGGGAGGGAGGGAGTCTCGGTAGCGGTCGATCGCACAACTGCGCATTCCGCCCGTGAAACATTGTCAAGGCGCAGTGGTGCTCACTCCGCACCCACAGTTCACACCCCCGCACCCCCCCAAGCAATGGGCTTCCTGTGCAGCTCTTGCGATCCTACTTACCCTCGTTACTGCTGTGGCTGAGTTTGGTTTTGCCCATGCCTGTGTGTGTGTGTGTGTGTGTGTGTGTGTGTGTGTGTGTGTGTGTGTGTGTGTTCGTGCGTGTTTGTGTGTGAGTGTGTGTGTGTGTGTGTGTGCATGTGCGCGCGCGCTTGCGCGTGCGTGTGCATGTGTGTGTGTGTGTGTGTGTGTGTGTGTGTGTGTGTGTGTGTGTGTGTGTTCGTGCGTGTTTGTGTGTGAGTGTGTGTGTGTGTGTGTGTGTGCATGTGCGCGCGCGCTTGCGCGTGCGTGTGCATGTGTGTGTGTGTGTGTGTGTGTGTGGTGTGTGTGTGTGTGTGTGTGTGTGTGTGTGTGTGTGTGTGCGTGTGTGCGTGTTTGGGGCTAGGGTTGGGTTGGGTGGGGGAAATGCATGGCTGATTCCAGCATCGGCAGGTTGATAGTGCACCAGAGAGGTAACATTATTACAGCGAGGCCCTTCCCCTCCTAGGTTGGCTCTCACTTCACTTTTGCAAGACTCTCTGTTTGGAATCCGCCAACTTAGGCTTCGATGTCCTTTGGTCTTCACCTGGAGCCACTACCGTGGTATTTGCACACCACTGAGGGAAGTATACAGTCAGAAGGTTGGGACGAGAGGTGGGACATGTGGCGGTCAAGTCATGGAGGCTTTTGGGTGGCTGCAGGCTTAAGAGCGCTGCAAGCGGAAGATGCCAGATCACTGTCAAGCCTCATGGAAGGCTCCAATGGTATTGCTTATGCACCGTCCAGGACCAAATACCTGGCTGCCTCGGCAGACGGGCAAAAGCTGCTAAGGCTGTCGCTGGACGATGTGGACAAACGACTGCACGAATCAAACCGGATTAAGTCCTCGGTTCAACAAATCATTACTTTGGGTGATGCAATCCACCAAGACTTCATCCACATGGTGGGGAATGTGCCAGCTATGCCGGTTGGGGCAGGAGGGGAATCAAGAGATCTCCAAGTGCAGCTTCCTCCCCAGCATGCCATTCATCCCCAGTCTTCAATCCAGCCTGCCCACACTCCAGGCATGTCCTCTTCTTCCTCATGTCCTTTTTGAGGCCCCAGCGGAGCCCGACTTCACCTTTGAGTTTGAGACTGGCGTTCCTAAAACAAGTTGACAGGACATGTTGCACCCTTCGACAGTGTAAACAATCTGGTTTGTCAGCGTCAATACTATTGTAGATAAAACATCCTCTATGTTGAGGATGCACGCATCCAACATCATCATCATCATCATCATCATCATCATCATCATCATCATCATCATCATCATCATCATCATCATCATCATCATCATTTTGACAGGAAAGAAGCGCCCCCTGGCATTGACATTATGCTCAAGTTGACTGCTGGAGGCAGATGCGTGTCAACTGCGAAAGCCTGAAGGAAGAGTTGGCTGCAGGTGGAACGGAGGGGCGGGCATCTGCGTGTCTCCCGGCCAGCCCCCACGGGCATCTGCAAGCCTTCATCCAGCAAGGTCACTGGAGCGGAGCAAGCCCCCAGGGAGCGGCACCTCACTTCGGCTTACCCCCATTGCACCAGCACGCACCCTCGGGTCTACCCCTTGCCAAGCTGAAAGGCCGACTGCCAAGCGGCCCCAAATCCCCAGCTTTGCCAGTTGGCCCAACCACCGGAAGCTATGCCGCCGCCGATGGGCCAACCTTCGGCGTGCCGACGTCTGCGCCTCTCACAGGGGTTCTTCCCAACGCCTTGCTGGAGCGTCAGTACCCTAACCTCAGCCCTCAATGAGGTCGCCGGCAAGGCCCCAGGCACGGCTGGGGAGCTATCCACGAGCGCGCACCGTCTACGCGTGGCTGAAGGACAGAGGAGACGTCAAGGTTGCGGATTTCTGAGGCGGGCCTTCTGGGGTAAAGGGTAAAACCGGTCAGAATAATCAGATTGTCCGGCACACTGTTCTGCTTTTCCCACCCTGAACCTGGCTTTCTTGCTTATATCCCACCCTTATTGCTCTGCTTTATTGGCAAGAAGCCCGGCAGGTAATGCAGGCGTTGCAGGAGTGTGGCAAGGGTAACGCAGGAGTAAAGCAAGAGTATACTTACGTAAGGCAGGAGTGAGGCATGAATGAGGGAGGAGTAAGGCAGGAGTGAGGCAGGAGGGATGGTTAGGCAGCCTCGTGTGGGCAGCCTCTAGATAAGGATCATATGGATCAAAACATGTTCTGAAACTAAAGGACCCAGCGTTAGCTTGCGAGCGAGACGGGGACAAGATCTGCACTTGTTGCCACACACCCCATGCTGACGTTACAGAGAAACACAGGGTTTGTGAAAGTCTCGGTCTCTGGCATTAATGGAGCATTGCCTTGGTTTGGGGGGGGGGGGGGGGGACGAGCAGGTTGTCATTGGGCGCAAAGGTCGCCTGCAACTAATTGGGGTACTGCCTATAAAAAAAGAAAAGGAAACCAGACAATGCCGCAGGTTGTGCTGGGAGTGGCGCTGCAAGTAACGCTGCAAAGTCATGCAGCCACCAGACTTAAGAAGGGCAGTCCCCACCCCAAATTCCTTGACTCTGTGCTCTGAACTACAGGGTAAAGGACGAGCCGGGATAAGGGAGGCAACACAAACATTGCCCTCCCTTAGTGTTTGAGTTATTTCATCGGTGTTTTGTGAAGGGCATATCGCCCATGGCCACCCGAGCTGGTCTCCGACCGGCTCCAGCAAGGAGCTGTTTTGTTGTGAGAGCAGACGACCGGCCCGTTCACCAAGTTCTTTCTCGATTTGCAAGCAGGTGTGTGCGTCTCACCATGCTGCACAGCGGATGTGCGCCTGTGCTTCCAGACGACAGCTCACGCACAGATATTGTTTGCCTCCCAAGCTTAGTATCTCAAGCCTGCCATGCCGCCCCTTTTAGCGGAAAAGGTGGGGAGTCAGCCACGGAGTGTTATTTCTAGCCCGACATGCTTTCCTGTTAGAGCTGAAGGTGGCGAGTCAGTTGCGAAGTGTTACTCCCTTTCCTACTCCTCCAGCTCCTATTCTGGAGACTGAGGCCTCTCAAAGCCCCCTTCCCCCTCGCGCGGCTCCACACCCCTGTTCTACTTTCCGCCTCCTGTACATCCCAGGGGTCCATGCCACACTCAGGGGCTGGTCCCCTGGGTTTCCAGTCCCTGGTAGTGAGAGGCCTTCGCTTTCTTTGAGAGCATTCTTCAGACTCCACTCCACGGTAGTAAGAGGCCTACTTCTCTTTGAGAGTATCCTGGTCAGACTCCAGTACATGGCAGCGAGAGGACCATTCTTGTGGCCACTAGGAGTAGTCTGTCATACTGTCACTTGTATCCGAATAACGAGCCAGCCCACTGCAGCAGCCCGGGCCATCGGCCATGCAGTGGCGCCCTTTCCTGCTGAGCGGCTCCTGAGGCGGCAAACGTGCAGGTCAAAAGCTCTCTCTTGCCTGCTTCGCCTTTCAGGCCCGCGCACCGCTGTTATCTCTTTTGACAAGAGAAAGCAGCCAGCCGTGCGACGTGCTTGTGCACGCCACGGCGCATTGGCATTTGCATTTAATGCGGTCTAGATGTGTCACAGTGTTTAGTTGTGTAAGTTTGCAGGGGTGCCAAGTTAGTTAGTTTGGAAATGGGAAGGACCGCAAAGGCCGGCAGCAGGGTCTGGGCAATCGCACCTCGGATGTTATGAGCCGCTTTTCAGCTGAATGTGTGCCCTCGTGTAAGAAGCATCCTTGTTCCACCCGTGGTGGATGCCTCTACAAGACGTATTCCTGTTCAGTAGGTTCAGGAGGGCATGCTGTTTGTCACCCCCCTGTCACCAGGTATGGGTGCTGTTCCACCACCCATAGTCCTGTTATGCATGCTATAGCTAGGACCAAGGCCTGATAGCCGGGCCCCTCGCATTTCCGATTCATTTCGTCAGTGTTAGTTAGTGTGTTGCAGGTTTCGCCAAAATCGTAGTGAACTCATGAATATGTGTGTCGCATCAGCACCTTAGAGGTATGCTGTGCTAGTCATAGTGAGGGCTGCTTCATTCCCTCAAAAAGTGGAAGCAGCCCTTGCTTCGGCTGCTGTCAACGTCTGATGTTCTTGGCAGAAACACAAGGAGCATTTGTATAGTGAGGTTTAAAAACGTTTACGCGACTAGGGAGCAGTGAGAGCATGGTTTTCAAGTGTTCATAAAACTTCGCAGGGATGGCTGAGGGGACAGTAATTTCATGCAGTACTGCCTGTCGGTCTGTCGGACCGCCCTGCAAAGATGCCATTCTTTGGCAATCTGCCATTCATACAAAATGTCCTCGAGGACATAATCAGGCCGGCCTGGCTAACAAAGACCAGAAGGAAGAAGAGTCTCAACTTAACAAGATGGCATCCTAGGCCGCTCTGCCCTGAGCAGCCAGACAATCATCTCGCCAGGGAGCACCACAGCCAGGGCCCATGGGATGCAACGAGTAGAGATACAAGAGAAACATAATCATATTCATAGGACTTCTTTTGTATGCCCGGGCCCTACCTATTCGAGTCCCCTGTGAGCTGCATTGCGTCTTTTCATGGTTATGCATGCAAAGGGGGTCCATCACCTAGGTCAGCCTGGGTCTACCTTATTCGTGCTGTAGATTAAAAACTGTGCCGTTTTTTAACACGGGCTCTGGCACTGGGCTCGTCGCTCTCGAGCCTGTGGGTTACCATGGTAACCCCCCAGAGTACCTTTTACAATTGTGTGATTGTACTGGGTTAATCTGCCGATGTCTGGATTCTCAGCTGGGACCTGCACTTTAGCAGCTGGCTGCTGTTTTAGTGGGATCTGCGAGTTGGCAGCTTCTCAAGGCCAGCGTTGATAATTCCAGTTGAGAATCTGGGCAGGTCAGTAGTACCCAGCGTGTTAACGCTAAAGATTGGTTCGTTTTCACATGGTTTAGACTGGGTGATCGGAAGGGTTTACAACCTTCCCGTCACGCTGAGGTGAAGATCCTGACCGGGGCAGGAGTATCATGTGGTGTCTCCATTTCGGATCAAAAGCACTACCGGGCTGGGTTCTGCATTGAACCTTCTTTATTCGTCATCTTCCTCTCAAACATGTACAGCGTTCCTCTGACATGAAGGTTGGGAGGGGGGGAGTGAACCTGGAAAAAGCCAAGCTGGGGGACCCAACAGCCCCTTCCAGGTTTTGTGCATAGCCAGACATGGCGTCGTCGAGGGGGAAGGGTCCCGGTCTTTGTTTGGTATCGCTTCAGCTGAGCGATCTCACACTCACGGCTGTCCATCATGCACTGAGCATCGGCATTTGAACATGTGGTCCAACTTGTCCAAACGATGCAAAGAATTGAACTAGTGCTTGAGTCCCTAGCGGCTATTAAGCGACGGGCCTGGTGGACCTTGTGGGCATACTGGGTCCCAGGTGTTTGTGCACATCTCATCACGCCGTATTGACTGACACATGCAGTACTCTTCTTACATGAGTGGAATAGAAAAGTTGGTACCTGTTCTTCGTCACCAAAAGGCGCCAATTATGGGGTCCAAGTTTTTCCATATGTGAC
>KV908800.1:0-12500 GCA_002005505.1 Botryococcus braunii
TGTGTGAAGACAGCAAGTGTTGCAAGTGCTGCTTATGGCGTAAGGCCGTCACACGGACTGCCCAGCCAAATAAGATAACTGATCACTCGCTCTGCTCGTGCTTGCAGGTAAGGCCGATTGGCCTAGTTAGACCTGTTAAGGCATGCATGGACAAGCTTGAGTTGAAACTTAAGTTACTTGCAAACTGTAACTTAATTGTTGAGCATCTGTATCTTCATCGGTTGTGGGTGTCAAACCTATGAGTGAAGATCAGGGAGACAAGTATCATACAAGATATTTGTTAGCGTATGCAAGGATTTATGTTATGGAGGCTCAATTGCGTTAGCATAAGACGACTCTAAATGTAACGACTTGCCTAGCACTATCAATGATTGATGCATGTGTGAAGACAGCAAGTGTTCTGCTTATGGCGTAAGGCCGTCACACGGACTGCCCAGCCAAAGAAGACAGCTGATCACTCGCTCTGCTCGTGCTTGCAGGTCTTCAGCCCATAATATAAATGTAATAATAATAACAATAATAATAACTAAGCGTCCATCTAGATGGACCTCTAAATTATTTGATCCGATCCAGATGGAAGCTTAGCTATTTGATTTGATATTAGGGTTTTTGATCTAATTGTATCTTTGTAAAGTCCAATGGAACCCGCGGGAACAGTACGAGATCCCCTACCACGCATTTGTAATATAACATAGTGTTTGCATGGTTATATAAGTACAAAGGCAAACCATGATGACCATGCACAGATCAGATAGCGGCGCCATAGCCGTGTGAGATCGTGCAATAACTTAACAAATTAAGTTGAATTACATGTATGCACACAAAATAGCTGGATTTTCCATATTGCAATACAAATTCCTATAGGCCTAGCTAGAGCGTACACGTGAGACATGTACATGTGCTCTTTTGCTTTCATTAATCTAACTCGGACGTTTTCAACTCGCCTTTGCTCGAGCTTGCTACAGCTCAAGCACACATAGCACAGCTTTAAATAGCCACATAAGTCTCTAGCTATAGTTACGGATAAATAATATAGTGGAACCTAAAATCCTGTGAGTTATATCCGGTGTTGAAATTAAATTGCATAGACGAATGAAGCAAGCTATGCCATGGTTCCCATGGCTAATTCTATTACATTATTGCAGTGCACCTGACCCAGTCTCAATATAAAAATTACCGACTTTCACTGGGAGACACGGGTATCCTTCGGGCTTCTTAATGTGTCCTTGCCTTCTAATACGTTTGGATCGTAAACAGATGCGGACCTGGATCAAAATCCCTAAATACCTTGGAGCCTTGAATTCATGGATCGTGATTCAATGGTTCGCAACATTGGCATACATTAATGCCGTTACGGTAGGGGCAACGTAAAGTACATTACACCTTGTGTATACAATATATGCATATATGCTGGAGAGAAGCAGGATCCATATGATTAGATGGATGGGGCTCTGATTAAAAGCCCTTGAAGACTTGTCATCGGCGCATTTGTAGTCACCCTTTCTCTCTAATTAGAATCAGATACATCTTATTCTATATATATGGATTGACGCGCACAAGAGTTTGTGGCTCTTGCTATGCAGGAGGATCAATGTTCTCATCAATGGACTCTGATATGGCCTGCAGCAACTTTTCGAGGTCTACATCCATTTCTCTAGGGGGTACCTTGACGGCACACCCAAAGCTCTGAAGAGGCGCCGCGGAGCCTCTCTTTGAATAATGTTTCGTGCCCCAACTGTTTGGACCGCGTTTGGAGAAATGCTTATTGATCCATTTCCCGATATTGAACCCTTTATCCTCCTCGAAGAACGACTCCTCTGCCTTCTTTGGGACGTCATGTTCGGTCTGGTAAAGCCCATACGCTACTTGGAGGTATAGAAACCTTTCGCTCTCGAAAGAACGGCTCGTCCAAGGAAAATACATCTCAGGTCGGGGTTTAGCCTTCGCTCCAGAGACACGAATCATGGCGAGAGCAGCAACCGCCTGGTCACGCATAAATTGGTGAAGCATTGTAATAACATTCGGGTTTCGGTCATCAGAGTCATGGACTGCTACAATACTATTTTCTACGGAAAGAGTATCGAGCTTTCTTATAATATATTAGAAATATAGAAATCTTGAAACCTATACAGAAACATTAGCTGCGATGGTCTATATTGTTTTAGAATCTTTCTCGGGATGCTGCAATATTTACGAAAATTTGATGTAAAACTTTAAAGCTTTTATGACAATATCGTACGGGCAGCAATCTTTGCAAAATATAATTTGAAGAACATGAAAATTTTCATGTGCTTTAATTTTAATTTAAATTAAAATGCCAGAACCTAGCTATGTGGCACGGGTCTTCACCACCAAACAAGCTTTCGCCAATTCTGATGCATTTGCTGCAATTTCCACTAGAGTCAGTAATTGTGGGTCAGCTGATTCACTTGATTCAAGCTGCGCAGAGCGAGGCAGCTTCACATGAATATAATGTGTGAAGTTTACTTCGGGCAGCTCTTCGCTTACGGCTTCAAAGATTCCAGCTGAACCACTCGGAGCAACAACTACACCACCTACGACAATCATATGCAGCACCAATCGTCGTCATGATCACCGTCGTCGTCGTCGTCATCATCATCATCATCATCATCATCATCATCATCATCATCATCATCATCATCATCATCTCAGCATCAGCATCAGCATCAGCATCAGCATCATCACCACCAACACCAGCGCCATCGGCGGTATCGGCCTCATCAGCACGAAAATATACACACACATCATCACCACCATCACCATCATCACCACAACCACAATAGTGGCCACCATGGTGGTATAGAAGCTGATGGCCATCAGCTTCTATACAGATATAATCGCTAGTAAATTGGATGCATAAGAAGAGTTCAGGATCCCATGTCATCCCCAGTTCGTCAATACTACACATCAGCTGATCGGTTGCATATCGTGATCACGAGGTATTCGGCTTGGTACAAAACTTGGTACATCGAGTTACATCGAGTAGAAGTACCGTTGTAGTTGCACCATTGTAGAGTACTTGCCCTAGCTCTATATACATGACATTAAATTATACATTAAAACATTACAACATTGCAACAGCAAAAAATAATATTTAATTTTGCACTACAAAATCCCCAGCGTGCATCACTAGTGATGCGGAAAAGGCCACACCTTGCAGCGCCAAAAATGGAGTATAGCTGAACAAGGAGCCATCGGGGGGCCTGAAGGGCTGAAATACGGAGATACGATGGGGATTTCATGCTGTCCATACGCACCTCCAATGTTAATCCAAGGGGGGGAGAGAGAAAGAGAGAGAGAGAGAGAGAGAGAGAGAGAGAGAGAGAGAGAGAGAGAGAGAGAGAGAGAGAGAGAGAGAGGAGAGAGAGAGAGAGAGAGAGAGAGAGAGAGAGAGAAGAGAGAGAGAGAGAGAGAGAGAGAGAGAGAGAGAGAGAGAGAGAGAGAGAGAGTGTTACAATGCCGAGACAGACAATTTCGATACCAACTTGGCCATTTGGACCGGCACTTGACGGGTAAATCCGGCATCAAATCTTGCTTTTATAATTGGGACTATTGTAATACAGGACTGTGATACATGAATAAATAGAACGTATCTATCGACATTGAACTGTGATCTTTAATATCACATACGCTTGTGTGTGAATTTCCAGCGTATGATGTATGAGTATACGTATGACATGGGCAAAGCCCTTTCTTGAAACCGAATACCGGTGTTTGTCCCCGAAAATTTGCTATAACCATTTTCTTTGTCAAATAAGTGGGCGCTTAAACAATTACTGTCGCTTTAGGTATATTATGTAGGGGTTGGCAAACATGACATCGGAACTCAAATGCTCCAGAGCACAAAAGCGCGATCGGATATATCAACCACAAGGGGGCAAAAATCGGGTTTGTGATACCGGTACCTGTTTTCCGTATGCAACAATTGTTTAAGATCTTCTGGAACAGGAATGAAGGATTCAGAAGGTAGTTCTCCATAGTCCACCAAAATTACGACGGGGTATGGAATATTTTCTTTTGTCAAGTAATTAACGTCTGCAGCTGTAAGGCCCAAAGACTGAATTTTGCTGTTTACACGTTCAAGTGTTTCCTGCAAACAAGAAGAGACCTTGATTAGTATTATCCAGGGGAAGTCACTTCTTACGATCCAAAGCTCTTTGAAATTGTGAACGTCAGTCTTACCGAAAGCGTGAAGCGCAAAACAGGCTATCTTGAAAAGAAAGAGATATTCCTTCGTATGGTTCACTGAAAAGCTTTTTGATGTAAGGAGATGGGTATAATACATGTCACTGTTGCCCTTATGAATTGCTGAGCCTTATAGGTGCTTCAATTCAAATAACATTAAGTAATATTATCCGGTCTTGCCGTGTCAGACACGACATTGTTTTTTGAGACCTCAAGGACCTGCAGCTGCTTTCACGTCTACCTTAAGATTCTGGAAGGGCCATATGGCATACCGTATCATATACAAAGTAGATATTCATACCCACAATAGGCATATTGCTCCAGTTAACTTTCACCTGACGAGCTCGAACAGTCGGATAGTTGAGATAATCCCTTAGCCTTTCTCCGCCCGTCTGCCATGGCAGTTTTCAAACCGTAAATTCTATCGGCTGCAGCCACATGCATGTACAACAGCTAGCTACATGTACAACGGTAATTAAGAGGATATCCGCTTGTCGTTTCAGTACGATTCATATGTGTCACATGTACATCAAGGTTTGACGGCGTATAAGGCAGTGTCTTCTACTACCTTTTTGCCAACTTGGGTATCAGGTGAATTCGTTCATACTCCGATGTACTTTCCAATCTATATAGACTAGGTAGCTAGCATTACTAATGCTCATATATGGAGGTTTCTGGGACAGCCACGACTTTAAACATAAGAAGATTGTATGAGAATAGCCAGTTTTCACCAAGTCTATAGTCTAGTCAGTAGGGAAAACTGATATCCATAATCTCTCGTGGGTCGCCTAGGTCTTCAAAAATGTGGCAACTGTACAGTCCAGAGTCTCAGGTGTACACGTGCACTTTTGAGAGTCAAAAATGTTGCCTGTGCCTTAAATTTGGCCCAAAGTTGAAGGTTAGATCTACTACAGTGGGACGACAAGCTCCCATCATATACCCCGCTCGCGTATACTCACTAGTAACGTATGGAGTGATTATAATACATACGCTTCAATCAAGACTTGTGAATCCTTCGCCGTAAGTTATGCATATGAGTGAATAGCCATAGACATTTGCGACTACGGCTTTAAAGCTTGAAAGAGTTTCTTAATGATCATAAAGAAAGCGAGAGGTTGCACTTGCCCATAGCCATGTGCATGTTATAGATATTTTATGGAGAAGTATGCATAAACTTAACAGCCTAGCTTATCATACTAGCGCAGTCTACACCAGCTGACCCTTCCTGATTGACATATTTGCAGTTCGGTGCAACCTGGCAAAAGAAGTGAGCTCCTGGAGGGGTGGATTCGCAAGAAAATATTGGAGACTCTTCTCGACAAATACCGTGGTCTGCGAACTAAAGTTGTGCATTTACTTTATAAGAAACTGGTTAAAAAGATTCTGCAACTTCCTTGGGATTGGGGTACCTGGGCTACTGGGCATACGCGTACGGGAGACAAACGCCGCTCTCGGCGAGTGTTAAGCTTGAGTGAGCAAGACGAGAGGCCCGTACATAGCAGATTGCGCCAGGAGGCTTGAAAAAACTGGCGTGTACAATACCTCGCACAGCTTACAGAAGGTCTATGCATATGCTTCGAGAATTGAAAGGTCGCAAACGGTGTGATTGCATCAACTCGGGAATTTACAAGTGATGAGGGCATCTCGCACTCCCTGCAACGATTATAATCAGTCGTCTTCGAGCTATAGCTAGCTATTGCTAGCTAGCAAGAGTAGGAAGGCACGAATAATTTGGTGATGTCAATGTAACTTACCTTACCGGTACTCCCTCGTATATTAAGTGACTACGCTGTTGGGCGTGGTATCATCTGAATGTTCAGAACCCCAACGACCAATTTGCAAAGGCCTTGTGAAAACTTTATTTCCCTTTTGGAGCAGACCGGCATTTCAACATACCGTAGCTTGTGCATAGGCCGTTATGCTGTAACATTAACGTGTGGTAGGGTAGTTATAAGGCACTGCTATTGCAACCATCTGCGAGTGACAAATTGTGACACCGTCAGCACCTACATATGGTACTGTGAACCGCGATTAGTCAAAGGAACAAAGGAAACAACAACTATTTTAAGTCATTGCAATGATTAAAAATATCAATTTTTATCGGCAGTGCCGATTCGGCACCGAAATTTGCACGTGCTAATTCAGGGGATACCGGTATGCTTATATAAAATTTCAAAGCTGTTAAGACTTGGTTTTACGTACGGACGAGGCCCCTGTTTCTACGAACTATCAATAATATTTTAGCGGGACAAACGCAATACTGTAACGGCCTCGTGCAAGACCCTTACCAAGAATTGCCTCCACCAAAAATGATGTAATATTAATGTTCTTCACAAGCACAAGCACGGCCACGAGACTTGGGTATGTGACTTACAACGGTGATAAGCCGAGTGCTGGAAACTTTGTTTGGAACAATAATGTTCCGGAGACAGTGAGCCAAAAGCGGTCCAGTTGCCTCCTCGAACCCACATAGCCGAGCTGCACGGGCCTTAAACTTAGGCAAAGACGGATGCAAAGGAAAGCATGCTTGCAATGGCACATCCCTGTTCAAGTTTGCAGACAATCGCCACAGGTGCATGTACCTGCAGGTGACAAATGATGGTTGCTAAAAGTACTTCTCATGCTCAGCAACCATCATTTATCACCTGAAGCTGCACCTGTGACGATTGTTCTCAAACTTGACCAGAGCGGTGGCGTTGCAGGCATCCTGTCGTTTGCAGCCGTCTCTTGCCCAACGTTGTTAACTTAAAGAGCCTTTCAGCTCGGCTGTGGTGGGTAGGATCCTAAATTTGTGGTACACAGGTATATATATACATATACATGTACAGGTATATATATATAAGGTAATACATATATGTATTACCTTAAGTTCGCTAAGTTCGTATATATATATATATATATATATATATATATATATATAGATATATGTATTACCATGACTTCATGCAGATAGTCCTGATCAACCAGTATATAGTCTAGATCAATCTCCACATGCGATCAGACCGAGGGTTTTGGCCATGAGTCCAGGCAACTTCAGCATTAATTTGCGACAGCACCCAAACAGGGGGATGCTTAAAGCAAACTTCGATTAATTATTTCTGAATAACAAATCTAAAATGTGCGTACGAGCCCAAACAGGGAGTCTCCATCCGGATGGCACCGACCGTCGACGGACGTCAGCCTCTATGCCTCATCCCGTTCCGCTGCGTGCAAGCGGGCCAGGAACGGGCCGAGGGCCATTGCACGTACACCTGGGTGTGGTTTGACAGCCCCCCGCGTCATCACCGACTTGGGCTCCAGGGAGCCAGCATGGGATTTCGAGTTCTCGCCAGCCACATTCACAGCTCCTCCCCTCTTTTGCTGTCCTGTGCTTTCCGACGTCTTCTCTGCCAACCAGGATGAAGAGCGGCGCCCCCTGTCGCCAACAGAACCGCCTCCCACCGCCCCGCTCCCAGAGGGGACCCCTCCTCCAGTGCTACCATCATGCCTCAACCCTATCACGTGCGCACGGTAGGGCGTGACAAATTCCCACCCCTCCTCAGTGTGAGGACTGGTATCAACCGGAGCCCCTGCGCTTATTCCAGCTTCTGAGAGCAGCCCTTGAGTAGCATTCAAATCTCCGCTTTGCGCCTTCTTGCCAGCAAGAGAAGGTGCCCCTTCGAAAATATGAGCACGGGAGCTTCTGGAGACTTCCTCTTCATCTACCAGCCCCATCTTGGCCCATCGGTCCGCACTTCCCGTCATTCGATCCTCCCTGTGGGGGTCTCTTGAGCGCTCCACATCTGCCCGATACTGAGCTCTCGTGCTTGTGCCGGCGTTTATCGTGTTGCGTTCCCGCGAGCCACCACTGGGACCCGACAGTTCGTTTGCAGCGACAGGGTTCTGCAGGGCTGGGGTTGCTGACGGTGATGCAGCAGCCGGAGTGGGGGGGTTGCTGGAAGTCGCCCTCATCCTGTTGACAGGCAAGCGAAAGAGGCCTACCGGTGTGCGTGAGCTGCTCCGAGATGTGGCTCTTGATGTAGGCACAGGAGGAATTCCTGCAGGGCCCGCCAGGCCTGACGGCACAGTGGTAATATCAGCCAAGGTACCACCGGTCCTCTGTTCAAATCCAGTCGAGTGCGGCAGAGGCTGCGGTGAGATATTTCCCCTTCCTCCAGCACTTGCCGGAACTGCCTTGGGATCTGACTCAGCCGCGAGGCCGGCTTGAGGCTGTTGGGCGAGGAACCGGCTTGGGTTGCTTATTGCAAGACTGTCCAAACGCCTGATGTCGGCAAAGTCGGAGCGGCTCCTAGTGAGGCAACCGTTTGCGCTGTATGGATTGCCTTCGGTGAGCGGCTCCGTGAGAGGTACTGCCTACGCCGCCCCACAAGTCGAGCGCTCAACAGGCAACCAAGACCTGGAAACTGGCAAGCTGCCAGGGTGCGTAAGGTTGGGCAGAATAGACAAAATAAACTAACTTGTAAACCTGACGATACGACTACTGCAATCGCGAGAAGCTCTCTGTGTCACGCTGGCTACCTGCACCTCACTGCAGCTAGAAAAAGTCGTATGACCACGAGCATGGGGCCTGCGTGCTTGCCGGCATGTGTTTGTGTGAGTGAGTTAGTGTGAGTGTACTTGTGTGCGTGCGTGCGTGTGTGTGTCGTGTGTGTGTGTGGGGGGGGGGGGCGAGTGTGTGCGCATGTGCGGGGGTGTTGTATAATTCCAAGACCATTCTAGGGGCAACATTCCTGGGACACAGGAACTGTTCCAGGGCCACAACCACATGACTCAAATCCCCATAAAAACGCATCAGGAAGCCAAGAACCACCTGACCACCGTAGAGAGGCCGGCCAATCCTACCTCATTTGGAGCTCCACACAGTTCAATGGGAGCATTTGTCATGGGGTGGCAGTCGGGGTCGGGCCAGGGCTCCAGCCAAAGAATTTCTCCCTCTGCGTCCGCCTCCAGCACCCTCCCCAGCCTCCACTCTGACACCTGCCCATCCCGTGAGCGGGCCCGCACACTTCACCAGACCAGACCAGACCAGAAGGACGTCCCAAATTTCCCTGTTCCAAACAACTCGTGACCGATTTGTGAAGGCCTGGTGACTTGTGGCAGGAGGGATATGTATATGCACAGGGTACGGTTCCGATACTGCTGCGCTCCCTCCTTTTGCCTACCTTTTAATCCTCCGTGGAATTTCCGGTAACTCAGGATCTTACACAATGGTCGGGATCTTTCTTACACAGGAACTGCGCAAACGCATGGCTCCAAATCTCTTGGTCAGGATCTTACACAGTAGTCAGGCTCTTACAAAAGAACTGGGCAGACGCACGGCCCCAAATCCCTTGCCAGCACCCCGTTGCGGGATGCGCCCAAAAGCCATTGCCTCATTTTGACGGGCCGGCTCCCCACACAGCACCCCGATCATGGGGATAGATTTGTCCAAATTTGTCCAATGCCCAAACTTGGTAGACAGTACATGGCAAACAATGCAACTGGTGATAGAGTACAAAACATTGGCAGCAATCTCCACGCAAATTTGCATGTATGTTGTGTTATGATGGGATGAACGTAACAGGGTTACAAGGAGATTCCACCAGGTGGGCACATCGCTCAATGCAGAAATCACTTAATGATTGGTACAGAGTTACGGAGAACGACTACGAGGTGGGTTGCACAACACGTGGCCAAAACCGTCCAGGCCTTGCATTGAACTCCCGCAGGGGCCGCCATGTTACAAAGAACAAGACATAGTCTCTTTGAACAAGGAGGCGCACCGCCCCGTCTCTGCCGGCGTTAACAAACAGGCGGTACGCAAGTACATCCCCAGCCTCCGGCAGGCCCTCCACGGGTGCCAACTCCTCGCACTCCCGGCTCGTGACACCTCGGTACCCAGGACACTCTGCTGGTACAGGGGGCTGCTCCGAACCATTCAAAGCCGCCTTGGAGGTTGGAGCATGAGCCTCGGCTGTACGGTCAATCCTCTTGCTACCCCCTTTGACTGTGACGGAGGAGCCGGGACCCGGTCCTGCCAGATTGCCAACCGGTACCGCCCGGTCCCCTGAGGTGCCAGTCACATGGACTTCGAGGGTTCCAAGGGCGGCCCCCCTCTCTGGCTCTGAGCCGCTTTCCCTCTGAGGCTCTTCCAGCGCGCTTGCAAAACCCCACTTGTGCCCTGCTGGGGCCAATGACAAAGGCCCCTCCCTGTGCCCTGGACTCCCCTCCCCAGAGTGCTGGTCCCCTACAAAGCTTCCTGTGCCTGCCCCACCCAATGCAGTGTTTGCATGCATACCGGGTTGATCCTCCACAGCTTGGGCGACTCCTTTCCCTGCGGGGCCTGGGGTGACCGGGGCCTGCCCTGCTGCCCTGCCGACGCCTCCTTCCAGACCCCCGGGCATCCCTGGGGGTCTCCCCGGAGGGCTTGAACCCGACCTGGGGATTGCCTTGGCCTTGTGAATGACAGCCACAGAACGGGGAAGCAGTCCTGCGAGGGCTCCCCGTGCCATTAATCCCCTTGGGGGTGCCGCATGGGGCCCTGCAGCCATTTGCTCTGTCCCTCTTGCACCTGCCTGTTCTCCAGACGTAGACGCTCCGTTTGACTTCCCACCCACAACCCCTTTGGCCTCTGTTGCCTGCCCAGAGGACATGCCGGTGTCCTCTTGAGGGGTCCCCAAATCGGTACCCTCTTCACTGGGCTCCGGGGAGTCGAAGCGGATGTGCTTTGTTGGGCGGCCCCACCCGGGGTCTCCCTTCCGCGGAAAGCCCCTGGTGCACACTCCCTTTGACGCTGCTGCGGGTAAAATTGACGGGTTGCCATCCAGCGGCGGCTCTTCACGGGACTTGAACCCCCACTCTTGGACGCATGTAGTACTCCATTGTCACCCTCTGGCCCGGCTTCCAAGGAAAGATCAACCGCTTTTCTTCGCTTTTTCCCATTTCCACGTCCGCCACGGACCGTGTCCAGAAGCATGGACTCCAAAAGAGACCCTGACGGCACCTTAGTGCCATGCGCGGCACCGCCATCCAACGCACCTGAAAGAGGTTGCCCGTGGAGCGTTGCCTGACCAGGCCCGGCCTCGCCAGCAGTGCCGGGATTCACTCCCACATTAGTCGCCGCGGTTTGTCTGCCTTTGCGCTGCCGGTACCTGCAAAATACACTCCAAATGTGTTAATCATTGATCTCACAAGTCCTGCTCAACAACCTTGCCCAGCGGCACGTACACTGTTCTTTGCATGAAGCCAAAGGGCTGCACTTAATAAAGAGGTGGGCAGAAGCCAAGATTTCAGGGGCAACATCCAACACAACTTCTTGAGCGCAGAATCTGCGGGAGGTACATAGCCACGTCCAAAACATTCCCCCACACTCCATTTCCATACCCCCCTGACTTTCCCTCCCATCTTCCCTCTGCCCCCCTCCCTACCCCTCCCACCTCTCTGAATGCGTGTATGTCTGTGTTGGGGAGGGGGGGGGGGGGGCATCTGTGTTCTTCGTCACCCACTCCTACCACCACAGCATCCACACATGCATGCATGCACGCACACACACACACACACACACACACACACACACACACACACACACACACACACACACACACACACACACACACACACACACACACACACACACACACGCGCGCGTACATGCCTGCCATCACTCATGCAAGGAATCAGGGGGAGGAACTGGGGAAATTGTGGGAGTTAAGGCTGGGCGGGTGAGACAATACATGGTGCGGTGAGCCAGAGTGCCCCCTCCCATCCCCCTTGGGGAGGGGGCGTAAACAGACAACTACAAGTGCTGCCCCCTCACTCCGCCTCCCCTTCCCAACCTCCCTTTTCTCTCTCCACCTCTATTTCGGCGGGAATGGCATTGAAGCATTGCAACAGGAATGGCACAAAGGCCTAAATGACGAATGGAAGCAAGGTACTACAACGGAAATGGCACTGAGGCCCTTAATGGGAATGGAAGCAAGGCCCACAACGTACCCATTGCAGCAATCGGCAGCATATGCTTTAGCCTCATCTTCATCCAGCCCTCGTTTATATGCACGCTGCAACGCCCTCTTGTATACTGAGCGCAGCGTAGAGCGGCACAATGCCGTCGCAGAGGGTTCAGGTCCATTCGTCCTTCCTGCATGCACATTGGACCTTAAACCATGTCGAAGCCCTTGCCCCTGCCCTTTTGTTCAGTTAATCCCTCATAACTCAAACCCTTCCCCCAACATGCATGCACGCACGCTCGCGCTCGCGCTCCGCTCGCACTCACACACACACACAGACACACACACACACACACACACACACACACA
>KV908800.1:15000-29604 GCA_002005505.1 Botryococcus braunii
ATTAGACAAACAATTATAATGCTTTCAAGACTTCTCAAGGCAAAAAGCCCCCTATTCTACAAAATTTCAATAGATGATGACAAAGCAAAGAGTAGACACACATGTACACATGTACATAAGGACCCATTTGGCACTGAAAAATAAAAATATCGCCTAGTTTTGTCGCCACTGCTGCGGCGACCAGCCCAGCTGGTTCTACGAAGAACCACCATGCAATACACATCGCTGTATTTGACGAATTTCGGAAGGTTTTTAATGTTTTAAGGGCGTCCCGGGACAATTCGCCGGGATATTAATTTGTTTTAAAGGTCCCGCAGCAGACATTTCTCAGCCTTTAATACATACTCGAAATAATTGAATTAATTTAATAAAATTAATGCCGCCGATACTTGTACACACACACACACACACACACACACACACACACACACACACACACACACACACACACACACACACACACACACACACACACACACACACAACCCCCTGACCCGCATGCCCCTAACATATAAACCCATACTGCAAGCCTGCGAGACACACAGGAAAAAAACAAAGAAGCCAATCATAGCAAAGTCGGACAAAGGCCTGATTGTATGAACTTCCTGCAAAACAGACGGATGTGAACAGGATTTACTCCTCCATAATATGGCAACTGAACATAGGATTTTCCGAAACACCCACTTTTCCGTCCTTCCGCCAGTTCGATGGTTCCGAATTCAATGCTAATGCCTTTGATTCCTTCATTTGTGGCTAGGATTTAGGGTTTAGGGTTCCAAAGGAATAGCGGAACAGCGGAAGAGTTCCAGCGGAATAGCGGAACAAGCATATGATCCGTTGGCATACTCTCGACTCCTCAAACAAGTTGATGATTTGTGAAGGTCTGACCAACAGCTGCACAAGACAGGGCCGCTCAGGATTTGTCTGGCCCCTTCAAATGCTTACCGCTAGGCAGTTTCTCCTCCGCCTCAGCAGCGCCTTTCCTCTTCTTTGTCTTCTTCCTCTTCTTTTGAAGGCGAAGCGCAGTTCCTTCCGGGCTCGCGTCCGTTCCGCTCACCGCAACCGGCTCCCGCCGTCTTTTCTTCTCCTCCGGCCTTTCTGGCATCCCCTCCATTAGTGGGGTAGTGGGGGACCCAGGCATGCGATTGCCCTGACCAGCAACTGTTACAGCCGTCACAGCTGTAACAGCTGTTCCCGCTGTAACAGCTGTTGCCTTGGGTGGCTCAGCGATACGTAGAGGAGGATCCACAGGCTGGATTGTCAGGCGGTGATTTCCATGCGGGCTCGTGGAGGGGGGCCCCTGCTCGTCCAAAGCAGACGTACCACAGCCTTAGTAAGGCTCAGGATAGTCATGTAGCTACCACAAATCCTGAGTAATTCCCTTAAGGGGTTCCCCAGGATGGCAAAACAGGTGCCACAGGCTCTTACTAACGCTCAGGTGCTAATGGATGCATCATGAGCTCCTACCAATGCTCAGGTGGGCACCCCCGGCGCAACAGATTGCCAGAAATGGTCAGGATGGTGGTACACGTGACACAAACCTGTAGGAATGTTTGCCTAGTAAAGCTCAGAACGGTAACACATGCTCAGGAGGGTAACACCAGCACCACAAATTGCCGGAAAGACTCAAGATGGTGGTACACATGGGAACAAACTGTAGAAATGTTTGTCAAGTCATGATCGGGATGGAAATCAACTCCGCGTGTGCCGAGTCATGCACACTTAACACATTTTCCCATACACAGATGCCGCAAGTCGCTAGATATGCTCAGAATGGTAAGCCAGCTGCCAGAAACTCCTAATGATGCTCAGGGCGATAATTCAGGTGCCACAATCCTTTGGATGAAATGAGCTGGACACCATCCAGCTCATTTCAAAGGATTGTGGCACCTGGGTTTACCATTCTGAGCATTTTCAGGAGTTTGCCGCAGCTGTTTTACCATTCTGAGCATTTCTTGAGACTTGGGCACCTGAGCTACCATACTGACCATTCGTATACAAAACCGCCCCCAACTGTCTCCACCGCAAGCGTTGCCCTTAGCCCTCTGCTACTCAACCCCTGTCCCTCCTCACTGCCCCGCTTCCCAGAAGGGGGGGGGGGGGGAGAGTGACAATAGGAAATTGACAGTAGGGAGGTAGGATGGTGGCGGAAGAGAGAAGGGCAAGAGCTCAATCACAAAGAAACACTGTGCGAGCCAGAAGAACTAAAACATTATTGGCGAGCCGACAACTTATGAAAAACAGAAATGTGATTGTAGTTTGGGGCCACAAGATCCTGCATAAAAAGGCATTGAAGCATCCCTAGCAGCCTTCAACTAACCTTGGAGAAGCCTGGTGGTGAAAACTTCTCTATTGCAAGCCCTACCCAGCCTATGCACTGTGACAAACACGATTGACCACCAAAAGCAGCTCACACCCCACATCAGCTAATGATCTGAAAGCCTCAGGGTCCCCATTGCCCCCGTGTTTGTGTGTGTGTGTGTGTGTGTGTGTGTGTGTGTGTGTGTGTGTGTGTGTGTGTGTGTGTGTGTGTGTGTGTGTGTGTGTGTGTGTGTGTGTGTGTGTGTGTGCTTGTTTTGTTTTGAACAGGGGGGGTGAAGGCAGTTCGGGATAATCTTCTAAAGCAAGAAAGCAGAGAGTAGGTGTTCAAGCAAGCAATTCAAGTTATCATTAGATGCATCAGTAAACGTTACTTGAAGCTGCTCCAAGTCGGACTGGGGCACGATCTGGACCAACTCATTATCTCGCAAGACACTGATGTCACTGGAGGGCAGTAGCTTGAAGTCATGAAGATAAGCGCACAATGGAGCTCTTGGCAAATCCAATTGGCTTACAACCTGCAGTGCCACAGAGAACTTTCCTAAAACAACCTGCTGAGAATGCAGGCTCGTCTGTGGAGCACCTGGCCGATTGAAGAGGAAATTCAAGTGCGAAATTCTGACGCATTCTGACCAACCTATTTGAATTTTGACAGTACATAAGTCCGGATAGAGTCTCAAACCTGAGCCAGAAAATCATTGATGGTTCCAGTCGCTGGTAACACAAACCTGCAAGAGCCACAGCCCCACTGACCACTGGCTCTGAAACGGATTTGTATACTAGTGAAACAGCTGAACACATCCATTAGTGGTTAAACTCTGGTAAAGCACTGGTCAGTAGCTGCTTTTCGGAACGAAAAATGGCCAGAATACCATTGTACAATTTGTAGTGTTCTATGCAGACCATACAAAAGCAAAGTAATTGTCATAAAAAAAACCCTTTGTTAGGGTCCACAGCATAGAAGTGTTGTTCAAACAGAAACAGAAGCCCGGCGAAAGAAATTATGCAGCTTGGAAGGGCAGTATACCAGATTCTGTTTCCTGGAGGTGGTATAATTCTTTCATCTAGAAGTAGACCAACTCTGTTCACCATTGAAAACCAGGCTGAAGCGAAGATCTAGATCCTCAAACGTGCGCCGCCCCGATCACTGCTCTTGTCGTCGGGGTGAATCAGGCAATCAAACAGAAGATCATACACGAAAAGTGGATTGAAGTACGTGCTTAAAAATGGTGCAAAGTTAGCTGGAAGGGAGATGGTTTCAGAGGACTTCCGTACAAGTTCATGAGCAGTCGCGTGTACAATGACCGAGAAGAACGAGGGGATCGGCCCGGGTGACCCTGGCCAAGGCAGGGTGACCCAGGTGACCCTGCGGCGGGGACTACGGGACCAGGACTCCAGGCCCGGGAGTCATCCATGGGCCCAACGGTAGATATCCTTTCGAGGATGGCAAGAACAATGCAGGGTATTCATTGAAAAACTGAAGGAAAATGTTGAACAGTTCTTCCTTTGGCATGACAGGATAACTTTTTTGTATCACATACCACATTTGCAGCGGCTGCAGGCCCCCCAAACCCCCTCACCCCCCCTCCTCCCTATTTGCATTATACACTCAGACCTTTCTTCAGCTACATCCCTGTTCAGAGTTGCACTCTCACTAACTAAGCATCAACATTGTCGTGACAATCAGCCCTATACTCACAATATGGCATCAAAGAACGACTGGAGTCTAGAAGCTCAGAACTTGTTACAAGTATGCATGTTTTACTATCTAAGGAAACTTTAAGGAATACCTGCTCAGAGCTGCATCCCCTCCCCCCCTCTTTCAGTCGATTAACACCACATAACACATTTTTAAATGTCAGTACAGCTGTATATATGCATTTGAACTTAGAACACTTGTACATTATCATGACAAAGTCTTGTAGGTATCTTCATCATCATTTATTACTAGGACGTGACCCGCAAACATGCAATCACTTTCTAAATCGAAATTCCACCACACGTATAATACATTAGAAGGGCATACATATGAAGGGCATACATGCATGCAGGTGCCCAATTTACAGCATTCCCCATCTAGAGGACATAAACTGGAGCCATTGCTTTTCTCACCCTGGTGATATATATATGGCTATTATTCATGACGTTAAGGAGTGATCCTTCCCCGCACTAGGCTCGCCCAAAACTCTCTAGAGAGCTTTGGGAGAGACCAGTGCGGGGAAGGAACCACAACACACGTGTTGGGGGGGTCACGTGCACGTGACCCCCCCAGACATCCGACTCCGTAAAGCAACAAGGACATTGCAATCAATCGTAGTTTTATTCTGCAGGAAGATAGGCATCGATGGCGGCAGCGGAAGATTATGATATTTAGGGCTGGTATCGATGGCGGCAGCAGAACAACTCTGGGGCCATTGTTTGCTGCAACTGGGGAACCAGTAAAGCCAGCGACCAGTCAGATGTTCCAGGCTGTGTGAGAGATCGGAGCACGGCGCGGACACGAGCGATCCAAACGAGAAGGTTCATCAAAAAAGTCCAGCTTACGGTATGTGCACGCTAATGCAAGGGGTTATTAAACCCCGTTTATAAACAGCTGGGCTTGCACTTTGGCCAGCTGGACATAACTAAAATCTCCAAAGAGCGCTGCATCAAAACCTGGGACCAGGGCGCAGCTGACCACTGGTGGTCAGCCCCCGGCAGCCAAGGCAGCTGGGACAGGTGGGGCAGTGAATGAAGAGAGAATACGTTCCGGAAGGGGGATTGTCTGCGAGATGGACGCAATATAGGAAGGCAGACAGGAAGTACTCTAGCTGGGTTGCCTATTACGTAAGGGGGTGACATGGCCGCAATGAAAACTAGACCCCCTTACCTAATAGGCAACCCAGCCAGAGTCTGCTGCAAAGGGTCGAACCCACTGCCGTCTGATCAGGTGTGAGTCACGTGACAGGTGTGCACAGTGACTATGACAATGGACTGGAGGACATGGGTTTGGAGCACATCGATGGAGCATATCGAAGGCCATTAAAATTTGCCCATCTGCAGCGGGCGGCATGGTCCGAGCGTTGAAAACTTCTTTGCAGGGCCTGAGGCAATTCTTTCAGCAAGATGAGCTCTGTTTGTGGGTGTCGCAGAATTGATGATTGTTCAGGCTGAAGCAAGGCTCCCACAGGCCTCATCCCACGCCTAGGTCACGGATGCTGCGTCTTCTTCGACTGACATTGTGACCATAGCCTCCAACATGAATAAGCCAGCACGGGTTCCATTTACGAAGGCCAGGGAAACCCATGGAGATAAATGCTCGACCCAAACCCAAATGTTTGAAGCAACAGGTCATGTTTCCCACTCGCCCTCTCTGCCCCTTTCTAGGCCAAGGAAAGCCACATGTGGGTGCACCCCACGTGGGGTCCCACAATGAGCGAGGGGATTCCCAGTGGCGATCCCACCGCTGGTCGGCTGTTATTAATCCTTTCTTCCCAGGATCCAAGCTAGGGCGGATAGGAATTAGTCCTAGCAAGTCATCTGCGAGTTAGAGCCTACTGCCGCGGCGATTAGGGCTTGGCCATTATTCCTGGCCATTTGTATTGGCAATACAAATTGCCAATACTATTGCATGCAGTTTTCTACAGGCCTTCCAAAATTGGTACGGGGGCCCAGGATTGCCCCCGAAAAAGTGCCCGGGGTGGCCCCGTATTACAGATAGGAAAGCCGTCGTGATTATACGGTACTTTGCCGTCGAGATTATTGACTCTTTCAATGTCATCTATTATCACGTCTATGTTTAGTAGCCCTAAAGGCCCTGCTATTGCCTCAGAAGTTATTGAGGCCGGGACAAAGCGGACCCGTTTAGAACGATCACCACAAGGGCCACCACAGATGGAGGGAGAATTAACATTAAAGGATCTTATGAATGCAATAAACAATATCAATAATACCTTGGCGCAGCTTCCTGCAATGGTTCGGACAGAATGCGCGAACTTCATGGCCGAGCATCGAGATGATCTAATCGCAGCCGCTACACCAACTATCACCAAGAATGTTTTGGAGGCAGTTCAACCGATAATTGACGCACAAATAGCTTCTAATCAAGCTACAGTTGAGGAAACCATGAGAGCGAGGGATGAATTACTCTTCAACAAGCTGGAATCCCAAAATGATGCTCTGGAGAAAACCATGAAGTCTCCAAACGCCCTCCTTTTTGGAGTGGAGGAGAGCATCGGGGAGGCGCAATTAACTGAAGTTAAGCACCTGTTTGGAGCTGTACGCATTGAGGAGACTCGGAGGTTGGGGAAGTTTGACCCGAAGGCGAAGCGTCCACGACCGGTTCTAATACGTTTTGTCAGTATTGCAGATAAGCATGCCGCATTCAAGAAGTCCAAAGTATTGCGGCAGAACTTCAAGATCACCATGGACGACGACTTGACCACGAAACAACGAGGGGGAAGGGCAGCATTGCTGCCCACTGCATTGGCACTCAGAAATGAAGGATGGACAACGTTTTGGAGAGGGGACATTCTTTTCAAAGTCAAAGGACAGGGACCACCCATCAAGGTGATCCCTGGGCAACAAGCAAGCACGTCTTCGTCTATCCCCATGAACATCACCTAGGAAAATGTTGGCCAAGTCAATTTGTCCATACTATCTTGGAACATCAACGGTTTGTCAGACTCCAAGATTTTGTTACATTCATTAGACAGGTTTTTTCAACAATTTGATATAATTTTATTGCAAGAAACAAGATGCACTCATGTAGACCCTAATCTATTGCCAGGGTTTAAAATCTGTACCACGCCTTTAGAGTTATCATCTAATAAAAGGGGTTACGGACTTATTATTGCTGTGAAAGAAACTACATTGGTTGGGGCCCAGTTTTACTCACATACATCGTCGTCGCTATGGGTGCGTTTACTGTTTCGGGGGGATATACATCCTTGTATTCATATTGGCAATATATACATACCGCCCATAGGATCTCCATTGTTAAGCACGAATGACCTTGATTGGAGGTTTGGGGAGCTGTCTGGAAAGATTAATGAATTAGAGGGGCATGTTAGTCATATTTTCATAGGAGGGGACTTTAATGGCCATGTGGAATATGCCTCATCATCTACAGCACCGGGGCAAGGGACACATGTGGGCCAAAATCGTGTGGGGAAGCTTATGGTGAAGCTGGCGGCAGAGACAAACTTGTCAATCTGCACTGGGAAGATAGTGGGGGACTTAGATATGCCAGCAACCTTTAAGGCTACACAACGGTCATCCCCGACGAGGCCGGACCACGTTTTAGTTTCCAATGCACTTTTACCATGCATTCAATCAATGGAAGTGCAATCAGAGGTGAGGGGATCAGACCACTTCCCAATTATTACACACTTGTCTCTAGCTATGTCCGGTCCCTCTCATGTACAAGAAGATGGATTTTCTGAGAGAGTTATTCGGGCCATTGATTGGCAAAGGGCATTAAGAATTCCGTATGTTGAAAATTTAGAACGAGTTCACACAAGATTGAATGAATGCATTCACATGGCTAATGAAGGTAATTTGACACAAGCATTAGATGGTCTTTCAGAAGTGGTGGTGAACGCTGCTATTGAGGCAGGGATGCCATTACGTATTCGGCGTACGGGACAAGGTAGATTTCGAAAGCCTTTCTTTAATGAAGAATGTCAACGATTAAAAAGGGAATGGAGGAAAGCAGGTCGGCAATATGGGTATCAATTTCAAGAGGTGCGGTTACTGGAACGCAAGTATCACTCATATGTGCGTTCTCAAAAACGTGCATGGTTACTGACCCAGTTGCAAGAAAGGTTAAATATGTTTCATGTAAACCCCCGTCGGTTTTGGCAGTTGTTCAGGGGGGCACCTGTAGGGCTACCAGTCCCATTATTGTCACATGGTGTGTGGGACACATTTATGAAGAATCTAATAGGAGTTGGACCATCGCGTAATATCGTAGACCATACCACATTATCACCGATAGCATACCCGCTGGTAAATGATAGAGGAGAAATCTCCAACCAGCCATTTACAATTGTGGAGGTAGAACAAGGCTTGATGAAATTGAAAAATGGGAGAAGTTATGGGTTCGAAGGATACCCTGCTGAGCTGCTTCAAAAAGCTCAAAGGCCCTTAGAGCCAGACGGCACAATGAATCCACATGTTTTGGCACCTACGTTATTAGCTGTGTTGAATGGTATGTTCATCTCTGGTAGCATTCCTAGGGGGCACAACGTGTTAAAAGTAACTCCTGTTTTGAAGGATAGTGGAAAGAGTGTTTTAGATCCTACAAACTATCGTCCCATAGCTGTACCGGAACCGGCTATGCGTTTATATGCCACCCTTCTCAACGATAGACTTGTGGAACACCTTGAAAGTCTAAAGTACAGATGTGAAGCACAAGTCGGGTTTCGCCCGGGGTTCTCCACCCTGCACCAGCTCTTTGCACTCCAACATTTTATTGATAGGGCAACTCCAGAAAGTCCACTAATATTGTGTAAGTTAGACATTTCTAAAGCATATGATAGGGTCCCTCGAGAGCTTTTATGGGAGTCGTTGCGTCGTGTGGGGGTTAGTGGTAGAATCTTAGAGGCCATCAAATCACTCTATGAGGATGCGGACATTACACTATCGGTAGGGGGTACTTATGGGGAATTGAAGAAACCTCGAGCAGGCATCACATAGGGATCACCACTAAGTCCCACTTTATTCGGGGTATTTTCAGATGGTCTGATACGATATATTGAGGCAAGGTGTCCAAACATGGGTCCAAAAACTCGAGATGGACGTCACGTACCCATTCTAGGGTACGCAGATGATTTCAAGTTACTGGCCACCACTTGGATGGCAATGCAATGCCTATTACAGGCTGTGGCAGAATGGTGTGCCTTGACCCTCATGGAAATACAAGATAGTAAGTGCCTCGCAATGGTGTTTCCTGAGGGTGCCATAGACCTTGCTAGTCAACCATGCACATATAAGGGGGCACCCTTAAAGGTGGTTACACAATGTCGCCACCTAGGGATCGTTATTTCTTCAGTGGCAGGTGTGGGTGAAACATTTGGTCATCTACGAGGGAAGATGTGGGGGGCGTGGTCCTCAATACAACAGCGATATGGGAACCTTGATTGTTCGGTCTCAATTGGGATCCTTATTCGGCTATTTCTAACATGTGTTGTCCCCACCGCATCGTACGCATGTGAAATTTGGGGTGTGCACACTTTCCCCAAGCCCTTGTGTGGGACTTCGGTGAAAAACTTGGAAAATGACTTTATCAGTATGCTGCGCATGATCATTGGGGTCCGGCGCACGGTGAGAACAGACGTCCTTCTTTGTGAGCTAGGCATCCGCCCACTACGACATCAATGGTTGAAGCGCATGGCAACGTTTTGGAATTCTCTTTGTGACCTCCCAGAGGATCACATGTATGCAAGTATTCTTAGGGACTCATGCTACTATGGAGTCACAACACATAGTTCAACTTGGGCAGGGTCGTTCATGCATGCCTTGATAAAACTTGGGTACCCCTATCCCGTGGACTGTCATAGTCCTCATGAGGTGGACATGGATACTTTCAGGGCAATACTCACTAATGCCCAGCGGCTCTCGGATGAGGGATTGCACATCTCTCCTAGACTAGCACCTAAGGACCCCCAATTATGCACTTATCTTCGATGGTTTGCCCGAACAAGGCCGATTCAACGTGAAACACTGTTTTCTGTGCCGGTTAGTGTTAGGCGCGTTAGGCAATTTTTTAAGTTTCGTCTTGGAGTCCATGACTTACCTATAGATGTAGGAAGACGCACCCGTATCCCCCGTTCAGAACGTTTATGTGACATGTGTGGCATAGCGGTGGGGGATGAGCATCATTTTGTGTTTCATTGCCCTGCACTTGCTCAGGTTCGTGACCGCTATCCACATTTGTTCTTGTGCCACTCGTGGTCACTTCGTAATTTCATCTGGCAGAAGGATCAGGTTGCGGTTATTAATTTTATATTTGATGCATTCCAGGCCCGTCAAGTGTGTCAGCGGCGGTGACTTGGCCATTTCCAGATATTAGTATGGTTATCTGTGTTATCTCATAATATTCTTTCAACTAGGTTTTCATATACCGTTGGTTTATTCGTTACCATCTCATCAGGCCCTTTGGGCTGGGTTGATGTAATTCTTTCTTTCTTTATACGGGTGCACCGTATGGCATCATGCCATTGGCATGTCGAAAACCGTACGGGGTACAAAAATGCACATTTCTGGCTTAACCTGCCTCCTCCATCGTGGAATCTACCAGATCTTGGGTGAAATGTAGCATTTCCTGTACAAATTCAACCCCGCAGTACTCAAGAAACTTGTACCTCAACAGAATTCATGTACTGCAACCCGGTAGCAACAAATTTTCCATTTAAATTCGTAACGAGACTAGATCACGTACGGTTTTGATTACGAAGATCCGTGGAAACGACGGCCCGTAGATCGGAAGAAACTATGGTCCATAGAACAGCCAACATTGTATTACATTTGTACAATGTTGTAATAAAGTCATAATGTAATTACAGATCTTTTTTTGGGGGGGGGGCCGCCGCCTACGGGTAATAAGTCATAATGTAATTACAAATCATTTTTAGTGTATAAATCGAGTCTACGACGCATCTAGCATTCATGAAGGAGTACCGCGACATCTGTCCCGAAGGATCAAATGAGGCTGGAAGGAGACTGAAATATCTCACTTTTCCTTTAAATGAGGCTGGTTTTCCTGAAAAACGCGCTTTCTGGTACACTCTGGTACAGATGTTGTGGCTGAAACCAGTTTACTTCGGTGCCCTCCGGTGGTCGTGTCCTAGTATATGACGGTGGCCCAAAGGTTCCTACGTAGAAGAAGAAGGTTCCTACGTAGGTTCAGGTGCTGCGGCAAATGATCAAGAACCCAAACGCGGTATCTCTTCTCTCTCAACATGTCCAGCGGGCTGGAGGCCTATCCTGCATATTGATGTTAGACTGCCGGGACGTCAGCAGGCAAGTATCATTTTCTTTTCCTTTCGCAGCCTCGTGAGCCTCGCTTCCGGCGATCTCAGTTGTCCGGATGCCCTTCTTTATGCCTATACTCCGTGCGTCTTTGTCATTTCGAGAGTTATAATCGTGAATATCCTGTAATATCTGAATTGTTCGTCTGCAGGGCCGCCATCTTAGGGGGGTGCCATCCATAGCCTGGAACGCCGGACATGCAGCTCGACCACCTTTGCACCAACCACAATCGGTACCACCACATCTTCCTAAGCTTTAGAAAAATGCTTATGGATGCTTATTAGCTGCAAATGTCAGCTCGTACTCCGCTCCTCCAGATGCGGCACGGGCCGTTTGCCCTAACCGAAGTCATCTCACCACCTTGGCCAATGCATACCCATGTGGACGGTCAATTTCAGATTCGCACTTTAATAAAATTGTCATGCATTGCAATCGTGAAGCGTCATTCTTAGCGCAATTTGTTCGTGGAGGCTCCCAAATATCGAGACGAAGCGTTACCCCTCAAGCCCCGGCTCCTGGGTAAGCAAGCATGTTTGCATTAAGCAGCCTGCGCAGATTTTCAGGGCCAGGATGGAATATGCTTATGTGTGTCTAGGATTGATCAGGGACTTCATACAGCAAAGCAACGACATAGGTGAGGTAGCACAAGGGCAGCATTTTCACTCTTCTTGGCTCCGTGTCACTTCCAAATGAACTTCGCAATCCCGTTGCACACACATCCCACATCTCATAACAATGGTTGGTTTAATCAGGAAACATGGGCTCGGGGACGCGTGTGTAAGTTTGGCATATATGCTTGCGTGCACCCGCGCATGTGTGCGCGCGTGCGCACGTGCGTGCTTGCGTGCGTGTGTGTGTGTGTGTGTGTGTGTGTGTGTGTGTGTGTGTGTGTGTGTGTGTGTGTGTGTGTGTGTGTGTGTGTGTGTGTGTGTGTGTGTGTGTGCGTGCGTGCGTGCGTGCGTGCGTGCGTGTGCGTGCACGCTCATACCATCCCGCGGGAGGGGGGAGGGGGTGGGGGCCGGGAGAAAGGGCCTTGAATGTGGTGGGGCTGTTAGAGACAGTGGGAAAGAGAAAATCGGGAACCGCAAAGGGAGGGCCATTTTAAGGGGAAGGAGAAGTGGAAGGGTTCACGAAGGAGCGACAAAGAAGTAGCGGTAACTCTTTTTTTGTTTTTTTTTTTTTTTTTGGGGGGGGGGGGGGACCTTCAAGTTGGCAGCAACAAATGTAAGACTACAGCAGGAGATGCTGCAACATGGGTGGGCATAAAAGTTTTGAAAGTGTGAAGGGCGTTATGCTTGTATCTGCAGGAGGCCCTATGCGGACTGGGACAGAAGGGCCAAGGATAACTACCAGGATAAGTACCAGGAGGCCCTACGCGGACAGAAGGGCCAAGGATAACTACCAGGAGTAATATGGCTATTCTAACAACGACATGGGCGACACAGCCACGTGAGTTTCACCTCCTGGCGTTCGAGTTCCCTAATTTATGCAGTTCTGGGTTTTTTAATGGTCTTGTTGATGTCGTTCGTCTCATGGCGCGCATGGGATGGCAAGTTCATGCATGCGAAAACAGAAAGCAGGAGCAGGGTGGGAGGCAAGGTTGTGCTGCCATGAACAACCATTTGCTAGTATGGCTTTTTTAATGGAATACTCACCGTATCTTATTCCATTCGTGGCAGAGCCAGTGCAGTTTGAAGCAACGTTTGGTTCGCATTATCTTTTCAGTGTAATGTCATGGGTAATCTATGCCTATGACATCAGGTTACTGGTAATTATGTTACAGGCATAGATGACCCATCACAATCCTCTCTTAAATTGACAGGAATAGTGAAGTGTGGAGTGACTGCTGCACCTCAGTAACGGAATAGCACAGCATCAGTTATGTTAACAGTGCTATGCATGGACTCTGCATCACAGTATGCTCTTTTTATGACAGGTTTATTGACAAGTGGAGTGACTGCTGCACCGCAGTATTGCAATAGCACCGTATCACTTGTCTAAAGGATTCTATGTATGGAGTGACCATCACAATCCGCTCTTTTATGACAGGGCTTGTGCAGTGTGGAGAGATTGCTGCAGCAAAGTAATGCAGTAGCATCGTATCAGTTGTTTTAAAATTTTACGCATGGAGTGTGCGTCACAGATCGCTCTTTTTATGATAGGGTTAGTGACGCATGGAGTGATTGCTCCACCAGAGCATTGCGATAGCACCGTATAAGTTGTGTCTAAAAGGGTCTATGTATGGTCTATCCATCAGAACTCGTTCTTGTTATGACATGGTTAGTGAAGTGTGGAGTGATTGCTGCAGCGCAGTACTGCAATAGCACCGTGTCAGATGTCTCAGAAATTATAGATATGGATTATCCACCATACTTCTCTCATTTGATGACGGGGCTAGTGAAGTGTGGAGTGACGGCTGCACCATGACAGTGCAGAAACAAAAGATCGATTGATCAGACATCTTGCGTATTAATTACTAATCATAGTTTACTGATCTGCTGGCAGGGCCAATAAAATGTGGAGTCACCGTTGCACCTCAAGGCGTCCCGCGAAGTACCGTGCTGCTTTGGGATGAGGTCACCTGGGGCTGCCTCTACATTCAGAGCTACTTCCATTATGAGGATGTGGAAGCAGGCATCGACATACCCAGCGCGGTTATCTCTGAACCTGGGGCGTGGCTTCTGGATTTTGACGTCCGCTGGACCTTCTCACATGACACACAGTAAGGACACACAGCTTCGCTTCCTATTTTTCTATAGTAATCTTCCTTTTTTTGGGGGGGGGGGGGGAGTGACTCTCTCTCTCTCTCTCTCTCTCCTCTCTCTCTCTCTCTCTCCTCTCTCTCTCTCCTCTCTCTCTCTCTCTCTCTCTCTCTCTCCTCTCTCTCTCTCTCTCCTCTCTCTCTCCCCCCCCCCCCTCCCCCCCCCCCCCCCCCCCCCCCCCCCCCCCCCCCCCCCCCCCCCCCCCCCCCCCCCCCCCCCCCCCCCCCCCCCCCCCCCCCCCCCCCCTCTCCTCTCCTCTCTCTCTCCCTCTCTCTCTCCTCTCTCTCTCTCCTCCCTCCCTCTCCCCCCCCCCCTCTCTCTCTCTCCCTCTCTCTCCCCCCCCCCCCCCTCCCCCCCCCCCCCCCCCCCCCCCCCCCCCCCCCCCCCCCCCCCCCCCTCCCCCCCCCCCCCCCCCCCCCCCTCCCTCTCCTCCCCCCTCCCCCCCTCCCCCTCCCTCTCCTCTCCCTCTCTCTTCTCCTCTCTCTCTCTCCTCTCTTCCTCTCTCTCTCTC
>MVGU01001818.1:0-20000 GCA_002005505.1 Botryococcus braunii
CACGCACGCACGCATACTCACAGACACACGCACGCACGCACACACACACACACACACACAGACGCACGCACACACACAAACACACACACAGACGCGACGCACACACACACACACACACACACACACACACACACACACACACAACCACACACACACACACACACACACACACACACACACACACACACACACACACACACACACACATACGGTTAGGGTTCAAGGGAAAAAGCTTTAGGAGTTCCTGCGTGAAGAGGCGTGTGTCTGTCTGTCTTTCTCTGTATCTGTCTCTACCTCTCCTCTAGAGGGAGAGGTAGAGACATCTCCCTCTCCCTCTCCATCTCTCTCCCTCTCCCTCTCCCTCTCTCTCCTCTCTCTTCCTCTCTTTCTCCCTCTCTCTCTCTCTCTCCTCTCTCTCTCTCCTTCTCTCTCTCTCTCTCTCTCTCTCTCTCTCTCTCTCTCTCTCTCTCTCTCTCTCTCTCCTCTCTCTCTTCTCTCTCTCCTCTCCCTCTCCCTCTCCCTCTCCCTCCCCTCTCCCTCTCCTCTCCCTCTCCCTCTCCCTCTCCCTCTCCTCTCTCTCCCTCTCCTCTCCTCTCCCTCTCCTCTCCCTCTCCCTTCCTCTCCTCTCCCTCTCCCTCTCCCTCTCCCTCTCCTCTCCCTCTCCTCTTCCTCTCCTCTCCTCTCCCTCTCTCTAGAGATCTCCCTCTCCCTCCTCTCCCTCTCCCTCTCCTCTCCCCTCCCTCTCCCTCTCCCTCTCTCTAGAGATCTCCACTCCCTCTCCCTCTCCCTCTCCCTCTCCTCTCCCTCTCCTCTCCCTCCCCTCTCCTCTCCCTCTCCTCTCCTCTCCTCTCCCTCTCCCTCTCCTCTCCCTCTCTCCCCTCCCTTGCCCCTCCTCTCTCTCTCCCTCTCCCTCTCCCTCTCCCTCTCCCTCTCCGTCTCCTCTCCCTCTAGAGATCTCCCTCTCCCTCTCCCTCTCCCCCCTCTCCTCTCTCTCTCTCTCTCTCTCTCTTCTCTCTCGTTGTTTTTTTTTTGGTGTGTGGCGTTCTCGCCTCCCCACTCCTTGTCTTTCTTCACATCCTCGTTCAATGCCTCTTGAAATGCCCACTGCATGGGAGAATTGGTGCCAATCAACCCTCTACCAAGTCTTGTTCATACGATGCTATAGGATGACTGCATAGATCTTACTGGATCCGTGACCTATTCACACGCCTGATCCAAGCACACACTATAATGCTATGAAGTGTCCTGGTTGACGACATACAAGCCATGGTGCTCTGGCTCTGGTGAAGAACCCAACCAAATGATTGGACTTTGGTTGCTAGGCACCTCCCTATAACTTCACATCATGATCCTTGCAGTGCCGTACCCCCCCGTCCCCCCCTCCCTCCCTCCCTCCTTCCCCACCCTGCCTCCTGCTGCCTGCCTGCCTGCACTACCACCCACCACACACACACACACACACCACACCACACACACACACACACACACACACACACACACACACACCACGCACGCACGTCTGACCGCATGCACGCACGCACTCGACACGCACCACGCACGCACCACGCACACCACACACACACACACCACACACACACACACACACACACACACACACACACACACACACACACACACACACACACACACACACGCGCGCGCGCGCGCGCGCGCACGGTTGCGGGTGCACCACCTTCACATGCACACTCACAGACTCACACACTCACTTCTGCGCAGAAGTGAGTGCATGCATGCATGCATGCATGCATGCACACCGCCATCTCGTGGTCAAGTTACAATGCTTCCAAATACCAGTGTTTTGAAGGCTTTGGTTCCCTTGCTTGCAGGAGCTATCGGCAGCATCTACCTTTCCGCCAAGACATTCGGATCATTCCCTTGATGGACGTGGATACTATCGTCAATAGGGCCAGCAGCATCCCCTACGGGCTTCAGCATCAAGGGCCTGAAAGCCGTTTGCCAGATAGTACTACAAAAGTCTTCCCTGACTCTTTTTCCGAGGCTCCACCGCCTACGGCGTAAAATTAAATGTATGTGTTAATGTCACGTGCCATGCTAGCTAGCCAAACTAGAATACTAGTAATCTAGTCTAGTCGTACTCTAGACACAACTAGTCGTTCAATGAAATTTTTATCAGCGGGTGCCCTTCCTCTTGGGGCGTGCTGTTGACACGCAGTCCGGTTGACATTGACATCTAAAAAGTTTTGAACTTGCAAGGACAAGTCCTGCCTCTTCCCCATTGCAGTCATCGTTGGCCCTACGCCCCAACCCAGCTGGCTCCTAAGTCCTTTCACTGCCACCTTCAGTACCAGCTCCTCATGCCCATTTTCCAAGAGGGATTCCAGTGTCCCTATTGTCTGAGGGAGTTGGATGTCTGGGGCGACAATGCCGTACGACAAAGCGTTGCCTGGACCTCAGGGGACGATGTGGCAATCTTCGGCCGGCATTGTTCCGATCGCCACGGGCCTCAACGCAGTTCTCACCACAGCTCCGCAGCGTGTTACCCGGGGACCAGCCATTCCTACGCCTGTGCTGGGTCAGGAGCGTCACCGTGCAGACCTTCGTCTTCATGCACAGGAACAACGCCGCGACCTTTATAAAGTAACTTAATAAATAAAGTACTTACATCAATGCTGTCGGGCCGTCTTCTCTCACCTGCAGCCAACCCACAGCCTTTCGTTCCGGGTGGGGCGGCTATATAGCCCATATATGCGCGCTGCTCAAGATAAGCAGACCCGCTATGCCGTCTCGCTGGCACGGCAACAGCCTCCACTGGTCTTCCAGGCATTGCATGTGGCACCGTTGGGGGTTTGCATTCAGATGCCTCTGCCAGGTTAAAGCGTCTCCAGGGGCTTCTGAACCCAGGCAGCCTTACCCAGGAAGATGCGGAGGCCCCTTCCTAGGGACATTATATTCTTCGTCGGGTCAGTTTCATCATTGCTGCTGCAGTGGGCCGCCAGTTTCCTACGCGGCGGGTTTGACAGTCTGACAGCATGGACATTGGGGGAGCGGCCGATTCCTGCTGTGGCTGGCACAGTTTGATGCATGCTTGTAACAAACTTATTGCCTATCCCGAACCGCAAGTCCAAGCACAGAACCAGCATCGCCGCGTGGATGACGCCAGGCCTGACAAGTCCGTAGCATTACCTGGAAACGTCACCTGATTTGCTGGCGCACCCCCGAGTACGCACTCTTTGAGATCGCTTCTGCCTCAAGGCAGCCAGGAGCCCCGCCATCCTATAGCTATAGGTCGGCCTTGTAGTCCTATAGAACGCCCCTTGTAATCCTACAGGTCGCCCTTGTAATCCAAAAGGTCGCCCTTGTAAACCTACAGGTCGGCCTTGTAATCCTACAGGTCGCCCTTGTAGTCCTATAGAACGCCCTTGTAATCCTACTGGCCCTTGTAATGCACCAGCACCACTGCAACGGCAACAGGTGCAAGGAGGCAGACGCCCCGCACCACCTGCATGAAAACCCGCTTCCGCGCACTTTGCGGCCCTTCCGCCTCCTCCATCCCTGCGTGTGCGTCCTCTGCCGCCGCAGGGTCCAGCGTTCTGCCGGTCAGGACCTTCTTCACGTGGGCCCAGATGCCCGGCTGCTGGGGCTGTGCGCTCGCCTCGTAGAGCAGAGTGCACCACACCCACAGTATGAAGAGCACCGAGGCGAGCAAAGACGCAACGAAAATTGCCTGGGTGTAAATCAGCCCTTCCTCTGGTCGGTTGCCGAGCGCGTAGATCCCCGAAGTGAAGATGGCGGACGGTATTGTGCCCGACAAGACCTTGACCACGTCCCGCATGTGGGCGTAGGCCTCTATGTCCACATCGTCCACCCTCAGGAACCGGATCTGAGCGTTCCGGAACACAAACTGCAGCAGCGCCACGGTGTCCAGCACGGGCATAAGCAGGATGACGCAGACCAGGCCGAACGTGTACTGCACCAGGGCCACGTGCGCCACCTTCATGACGTACGCCACGATGCTGACTGGAAGGAGGCCCCCCGGCGGGTCCACCTCCGCCCTGGCTTTCCGGAACTCGTGAACGCTCATGACCCCGCCCGACACCACGAAGTTGAGCAGCGTGAACGCCAGCAGCACATACGAGGGCCAGAGCGTCCACACGTCCCTCAGCAGCAGAACGTCGGTGACAAAATCGTACCAGTAGAGGGAGGCAAAGAAGGCGGACGCGGCATGAGCAACAAGGCCCCAGGCTCCCGGATTGGAGACGTACCTGCCCCACTTTCGAGTCAGCAACCCCCGGGCGAGATACGCCGCGACCATGAGGGCCAGCAGGCTCCCCCAAAGCCCGCCAAGGACTTGCGGCCAGTCTCCGTTGTAGCACAAGTCGTGCACGCGCCGCACAGAGTCCGTTGGGATCAGTTCCAGGGCCGCTGCAAGCATGTCGCGACTTGAAATTCCCCGCTCCAGCCAATCTCGAGGTCTCAACATCACATCAGACCCCCCTCCCGCCGCCAATGCCACCAGCAGTGGTACAGCTCTATCCAAAAGTTCCTGGAAGCCTTGCGCGATACGGTCTGTGCTGTCATTGTTGTAGTACTTTGACGGATTTTTGCAGAAGTTCACCCTCCACGCCTTGGTGGCAGCGTCTCTCAACAACAAGTCCCGACGTCCAGGACCTTCATGTCTGGGAAGGCGGTTCCTGTGTACCAGCCCTCGGGGACCGGGCCATGGAGCCCCTGGTTGCCCCCTATGCTCAGAATCTGCAGACCCTTGGTTTTCCCATACGCGGGCAGGTCGCCGCTGAACGAGTTGTTTGAAAGAGCCAGGAGGAACGCCCCTTCGAGGTTAGGAGGCAGCGTTCCTGTCAGCTTTTGGGGCCCCGCATGCTGGCCAGATCCGTCCACTTGGGTAGATGAGGACCCCAAACAACCGACCCCGCAAGGCGGTTCTTTCCTAGAGTCAGAAAAAGCAAGTTTGATGCGTTGAAAAGGAAGGGTGGCACTGTGCCCGTGAGCTCATTGATGCCCAGGTCTAGATAGATCAGCTCTGCCAACGATTCCCAGCTATGCGGCAACGTGCCGGAGAGGCTGTTGTTCCCCAGACTCAATATCCGTAGCTGGCTCAAACCGCTCCAGTTGCTCGGCAGCAGGCCTGTAAGGTTGTTTCTGAACAGGTTGACTGACTGCAGCTGGCTCAGGTTGCCCCAAGCGCTCGGCAGTGTGCCTGAAAGGCTGTTGTTCAACAGGTCCAGCCAACGCAGTTGGCTCAAAGTGCTCCAACCGCTCGGCAGCGGGCCTGAGAGGTTGTTTCCGCCCAGGAACAAATTCTGCAGCTGGCTCAGGTTGCCCCAAGCACTTGGAAGATCGCCTGAGAGGCTGTTGAGCGACAAACTCAAATTTTGCAGATGGCTCAGATTGCCCCAAGTACTCGGCAGCGGGCCTGAAAGGTTGTTTGGGCCCAGGTAGACTGACTGCAGCTGGATCAGGTTGCCCCAAGCGCTCGGCAGCGTGCCTGAGAGGTTGTTTCCGTCCAGGAACAAATTCTGCAGCTGGCTCAGGTTGCCCCAAGTACTCGGCAGCGGGCCTGAAAGGTTGTTTCTGCCCAGGAAGACTGACTGCAGCTGCCTCAGGTTGCCCCAAGCGCTCGGCAGTGTGCCTGAGAGGCTGTTGTTTGCTAAGAACAAGAACTGCAGCTGCGTCAGATTGCCCCAGGCGCTTGGCAGCGGGCCAGAGAGCCTGTGATTCCACAAAACCAGAACCTGCAGCTGGCTCAGATTGCCCCAAGCCCTCGGCAGCGTGCCTGAGAGGCTGCTGTTCACCAAAACCAAGCGTTGCAGTTGGCTCAGACTGCTCCAAGCGCTCGGCAGTGTGCCTGAGACCCAGTTGTCAGCTAAGCTCAAGGCCTGCAGCTGCATCAGATTGCCCCAACCGCTGGGCAGCGTGCCTGAGAGCCTGTTGTTTGCTAAGTTCAAGTCCTGCAGCTGCGTCAGATTGCCCCAGGCGCTTGGCAGCGGGCCTGAGAGCCTGTTATTCTCCAAGCCCAGAACCTGCAGCTGGCTCAGATTGCCCCAAGCGCTTGGCAGGGGGCCTGAGAGCCTGTTATTCCACAAGTCCAGAAACTGCAGCTGGCTCAGAGTGCTCCAAGCAGGTGGCAGCGGGCCAGTGAGGCTGTTGTTAGCTAAGATCAAGAACTGCAGCTTCCTCAGATTGCCCCAAGCGCTCGGCAGCGAGCCTGAGAGGCTGTTGTTAAATAAGCCCAAGGACTGCAGTTGTCTCAGATTGCCCCAAGCCCTCGGCAGCGTGCCTGAGAGGCTGCTGTTCACCAAAAACAAGCGTTGCAGTTGGCTCAGACTGCTCCAAGCGCTCGGCAGTGTGCCTGAGACCCAGTTGTCAGCTAAGCTCAAGGCCTGCAGCTGCATCAGATTGCCCCAACCGCTGGGCAGCGTGCCTGAGAGCCTGTTGTTTGCTAAGTTCAAGCCCTGCAGCTGCATCAGATTGCCCCAACCGCTGGGCAGCGTGCCTGAGAGCCTGTTGTTTGCTAAGTTCAAGCCCTGCAGCTGCGTCAGATTGCCCCAGGCGCTTGGCAGCGGGCCTGAGAGGCTGTTATTCCTCAAGACCAGAACCTGCAGCTGGCTCAGATTGCCCCAAGCGCTCGGCAGAGGGCCTGAGAGGCTGTTGTCCCACAAGCGCAAGAATTGCAGTTGGCTTAGAGTGCTCCAAGAACTCGGCAGGCTGCCTGAGAGTCTATTGTCATCCAAACCCAAATTCTGCAGCTGGCTCAGATTGCCCCAAGCGCTCGGCAGCGTGCCTGAAAGGCTGTTGTTCTCCAAACGCAAGATTTGCAGTTGGCTCAGACTGCTCCAAGCGCTCCGCAGGCCGCCTGACAGTCTATTGTTCTCCAAATCCAAGTATTGCAGCTGGCTCAGGTTGCCCCAAGCGCTCGGCAAAGTGCCTGAGAGGCTGTTTTTCCACAAGCCCAGAACCTGCAGCTGCCCCAGCATGCCCCAAGCGCTCGGCAGTGTGCCATTGAGGCCGTTGTCGTCCAGATGCAAGACCCGCAGCTGCCCCAGGTTGCTCCAGCCGCCCGGTAGGGTCCCCGTGAGGCTGTTATTGCTGAGGACCGCTTTTCGGAGGCGGGTGAGGGCGCTCCAGGGCGCCGGCAACCGGCCCCCCAGGCCGGAGTCCCCCAGGCACCTGCAGGAGGGGCACCCGCCTCACCACGTGCCCCCGTTGCACTCCCCCCGCTCTCTCTCCACCCCCTCCCTCCGCAGTCAAGCCCGCCACCAGGATGTTGTGGGGCCGGGATCGGGCGCAGCAATTCCTCCCTCCCCCCCCCCCCCCCCCCGGATGTGCCCGCCCAGGACCCCTTGCAGACAGAGCCGCGACACCTTGGAAGGTCCCGCGGGAGCGAGGCAGGAGCGGTCACCCAAGGACCGCGGGAGCCCTACCCGGTGGGCGCTCACATGCGCTGCTGGTGACAGCCTCTGCCTGAACCAGAGGTCACAGGGCTGCAAGGTGCCGCGCGGATGGGGTGTGCCCTGGAAATCAAATGTGGTGTCCCCCAAGGAATCAAATGTGGTGTGCCCCAAGGAATCAAATGTGGTGTGCCCAAGGAATCAGATTGGGTGTGCCCAAGGAATCAGATTGGGTGTGCCCCAAGGAATCAGATTGGGTGTGCCCAAGGAATCAGATTGGGTGTGCCCAAGGAATCAGATTGGGTGTGCCCAAGGAATCAGATTGGGTGTGCCCCAAGGAATCAGATTGGGTGTGCCCAAGGAATCAGATTGGGTGTGCCCAAGGAATCAGCTGAACCCGGGCGAGTTGCCACAGAAAGCTACTAGCTGGTGTGTTGAGTCAGAACAGAGTTCTGCACACTTCGTGCGTGTACCCTGCAATTGCCCTTTAGCAGTTTTGCTGCCATCAGGCAGGCATGAACGGCGTCACAGGGCCAGCCTGCTTCCTCAGAAGACGAACAAGAAATGATGGAGGGACACGGTATGGGAGGAGGCAAAACGTGACAGCATCGTGCTGCCGGTCAACAAAAAGATGACGGGCGGTTAAAAGAAGCATTCAAATGACAACCATAGCCTGCTCGTCGTGAAAAGAAGAGGGGAGTAGGAGCAGGCACTCACATGACAAGCACATGCTGCTGGTCATCGCACAGAATGCGCCGCCAGCTGCTGTTGGTGGAGTACATGGCTTCGAGCGGCCTGCACCCGGCCTGCCTGCTCAGCCTGCTGTTAGGCTGACCGCCTCTCTGCTCGCAACTCCATTGTTTCACACGGCAGAGAGGTCATTCTTGCAGGGCAGACTTCCCCACATGCGCATGGCGTCCTACCCCACATGTGCATGACGGTCTTCCCCCAAACAGACACATTGGTCTTCTCCACATGCGCATGGCGGTCTACCACACGAGGACAGACGTGGGTGAAGGCAAAGAGCGGGGATGCCTGTGCGTACAGGGAGGTTGAGACGTTAGCCGGGGGGGAGCAGAGGGCCTGGCTCCAGTTGGCAGCAGCGATGTAGGAGGGGGGCCAGCTGGTGGCAGGGCTGCACATGGGGAGCTCCGCCCTCCAGCCCAGGTGTGGCGCCCAGGGGCTTCCCAGCAGCACCTCCCGGTCCCCCACACGGGCCCCCCCTCCCCTTGCGCCAGCATCGCCACGATGAGCCAGCACAGGCCTGCCCCCAGTCCCGCTGCCTTCTTCACTGCTGCCTGCATGTTGTCGATGTCATACTTCTGTCGTCTTGTTGTCACCCCACCTGCGGTTTGCAAGTTAACGCAGTCGACTGCATTTCCACAAGACGCTGGGCCTTTTGCTTTGCCAGTTCACTGAGATTTATATTTTTGAATTCCGGGAGAGATTGGGGTTTCCTGGAAACCCTTGAAACCTTTGCCAGCTTGGTAACCACGGTAATCAATGTGAAGAACTGTAAGCACTCGGACCCATATGCATGCGGGCGCATGCACACACACACACACACACACGCACGCACAAACATACACACACACACACACACACACACACATGCATGCACAGATACTTACGCATGCAGCGGACACACACACACACAGACATAGACACTCAGACATGCGGATGCACACATGCACACTCACATACACAAATGCACACACATGCACACACATGCATACACACGCACACACACACACACACACGCACACACACACACACGCACACACACACACACACACACACACACACACACAAACTTGCAATGGCGCTCATGTAGGTGAATGCAGTACAGATGGCAGTGGCTTTGAAATCAGGACTCGGCTGGATGAGATAGCTTTGATGTCCACAGAATGAATGCCTCCGCACCAAATATTCATGTTCAGATGGATGTGGGCTGGTGCCCTCGCCCCTCTGTCCCCTCCTGTGTCCCACCTCTAGCACGTCCGTATTGCGCCACGTGCGCGTGTGCATGCCACCCCCCTCTCCCCCCCCCCCCTCTCTCTCTCTCTCTCTCTCTCTCTCTCTCTCTCTCTCTCTCTCTCTCTCTCTCTCTCTCTCTCTCTCTCTCTCTCTCTCTCTCTCTCTCTCTCTCTCTCTCTCTCTCTTTATCTTTCTCTCCCCCTCCCTCCCTCACCCCTCCCCCCCCTCTCTCTCTGTGTATGTTCGTGTGTGTGTGTGTGTGTTGATGTGCACGCGTGCATGTACAGTGTGTGTGTGTGTGAGTATGTGTGTGTGTGTGTGTGTGTGTATGTGTGTGTGTGTGTGTGTGTGTGTGTGTGTGTGTGTGTGTGTGTGTGTGTGTGTGTGAAGTGTGTGTGGGGAGGGGGTTGTTGCAGGGGCTGGAGCTTTTTATGCAGTTGTTTCAGGTACTAGCATGAATTCTGTTTTAGTATGCCTGGCCAGCTGGCTGGCCACAGGGATTATAGGTAGACAGATGTATTATGAGGTTTGTCGGCTTCAACACTTGCAATGACCTTATTTCTTCCATGCCACATAAGTCATTTTGCTTATTTAAAACTTATATAAGTATCGGTTTACATGACCCAAAATAGTTGTAAAAGCATTTTGACTTGTTTGCATGGGTTAGGGACCCATATTGTTTCTGTAAACCCTAATGGGCTAAGTCCTCTTTACAAAGGATCAGAGAAAGGGTTCTGAACTTGGGGTTGCAGATACATGCAGGAAGATGGATTCAGACACATGAACTCCACGTTACGAACAGAAGTCAATGCTGGCAGATACACCAGCTGGTGTATCCTGCAGGGTCCAGATCCACCAGTGCGCTCAAAAAGACAGGATTTCGTGCCTAGTGGAAGCGGCGGGTACTGCAGTTTCATTCCAATAATTGAAAAAGTTTCTGAATGTTCTCATTGGAATGAGCCGGATATACGTTGAAGGTCGAACATCAATGTCAACATCCGCAACCCCTGCATATCCACGTCCGCCCACATCAGTTGATGCCCCAGAGTCAAGGTCCAACAAAAATTTCCCAGAAAAAGAAATATAATTTTGAGGTTTATCAAACAGCGCAATCGCTTACCAAGGTGCAGCCGGCGTGCCTCACCCTGGACCCACGACGTCGGCACCACCTTCTCCAAGGTTTGCACGGGGTGTATCTTTTGCGGGCTGTAGCAAATTCACCATACAGCCATCCAGAATGCGTTGGCCATTCCCTTGACAAGCCTCAGGACGTCCGCGATAATGTTGCTGGTCGGAGAAAAGTAGTCTCTTCTGTGAGATCATCCGACCCAGCGGAGTTGTGTTGGAAAATATGTCGAAAGTCCCCTGCAGCTCGGTTTTTTCCGTATAAGTCTGTTTTCCGTTAACGAGTCTTTGACAAAGCCATGAATATCTTGTCTACTTTCATTAATTCTGGCGAGAAACGCCCACGTTCCGAAAGTCCGACTCCCGATGATCCTCTTGAGACCACCGTCCTCACTGCCTTGCAGAAGTTTTTGCCATCTCTTGTTGCGCAAATGAGCGAGAAAGTTGCGGATACTTTGAAGGCCACCATTGAGGTGACCGTTGCGGCTGCAGTGGAGCCGCTCAAAACCGAGATCGGACAATTGGCCAGCAGGGTAGGCACTATCGAGGAGCAGTTCACATTTTTGGGCTCCAATATTGATTCCATTCTTGATGCAAAGGTTGACAGCAAGGTCGCGACTCGCGTGGGTACTGTTGATGAGACAGTGAGGGCCACCTATGAGGCCATCGACAACAACGTGAATCACTGCCTCCTCTCCATTGAAACTCTGGAGAGAAAATTCCGCTCTCCACATGCAATCCTTTTCGGGGTTGCGGAGAGTTTGGGGGAGAAGCATCTTGCTGAAGTTAAGACCCTACTTGGCGCTCCTTCGATCTACGAAACTATTCGTTTGGGGAAGCATTCCCCCACTGCTCCACGCCCTCGCCCTGTGCTCATAAAATTTACTTCCGTTGCAGCAAAGCACGCGGCTTATAAAAAAGCCAAGGAAGGAAGGAAGGAATTACATCAACCCAGCCCAAAGGGCTGATGAGATGGAAAACCGAACACCGACGCAGCAAGACACCGAGAGAAACCAAACACAAACCCTAAGAATCAAGGCCAAACACAAACCCAAAGTACCGAGTGGGGAGCCAAGAGCACAAAGGAAGGGCATGAAAGCCCCAGGACACAGAGGAAGGGGCAGGAAAGCCCCAGGACACAGCCCAAGAGTGGGCAAGGGCCAGCAAAGGGCAAGACACAAACCTAAGACCGAAACTGAAAACAATCATAAATGAAGTTAACCACAGACTGAAGGTCATCTTGCCAGACGAACTGACGTAACGACCGAAAGGGGGAACGAAAAAGATGGGGGTAACGGTCCCGGATCGGCTGAAGGGCCGAACAGGAAAAGACAAGGTGGTGTTCATCACCCACCAAACCAGCCTGACACTGATCACAGAACCGGTGGGAACGGGGGAGGCCCCGACGACGACCAGCATCAATAGGAAGGTTGTGAACCCCCATGCGGAATCGATGGAAAACCCTCAACTTGGAAACACTCATACGTAACCACAAAAGCCTAGAGAGAGTGGCGCGGGACGGACTATTAAACCACCTAGAGTATGTGCAAAGCTGAGCCCGCTCAGACGGGCAGAGACGAGGAGAGACATGCAAGCCCTCCCAGGGTTGGCGGCCATGCCGACGCAAGAGGTCCCGAAGGGACGGCATATCAATCGGATGAGGGGCTTGACAATCTATCTGATAAGGATAGCCAACCTTAATAAGGGCCTTCATGAAATACCCTGCCCAAGTGGGAGTACGGGTAGTGACGCCATAAAAGCACGAGTCGCGAAGAATCAAGGCATAAAGATGATCATGAGGCAAAGACACCAACGAGTTCCAAAAGGTGGCCATACGCTTCAGCCAGTGATGAGCGAGGGGTTGAAGCCCCAACTCAGCTAACAAAATCGGAGTGGCCACCGAGGGGCGCACCCCTAACAACATCTTCAACATGACCAAGTAACTAGACTCTAAGAGCTGAACAGAAGGGGCCGCAGCCGGTGAACGAAAAGAACGCCATCCCCAAATCTCACATGCATATGACGCCGTGGGCACAACACACATGAGAATCAACTTAAGAAGAAGACCTATAGAGGCCGCGCACTGCAGGTTACCATACTTACGCATAAGGGAGCTCCACGTGGCCCACATTTTACCATTCAGCAGGCCAAAGGTGCCCCCCACACCCCCAACCGAGGATAAAATAACACCCAAGTATTTCTTAGTATATACGACGGGAAGCATGACCCCGTCACAAACCCACTGAAAGGAAGGGGGCGACTCGGGCGACGATGGAAAGACCATGACATCGGTCTTAATGGGATTAATACGCATATACGAAAAGCCACACCAATGAACAACGGCGTCAATGAGTTGTTGCAAGCCCTCTGCCGTTTCAGCAAGAAGTATCAAATCATCAGCGTACATTTGAGCCGGGACATGAGTCCCATCTCGAGTTTGGGGACCAACCCCAGGACAAGTAGCCCGAATCTGCCTAAGGAGCCCATCAGCATAAACCGTGAATAACGTGGGACTAATCGGAGACCCCTGGGTAACCCCAGCACCCGAAGCGTGGAAAGATCCAGCCATGCCCCCAGCAACAACCGTAAACCGAACACCATCATACGTGGACCGTACCGCGCGGATAAAACCTTCAGCCACCCCGAGGCGCCTGAGGGCCTCCCATAAGTAATGCCGAGGAACACGATCATAGGCTTTAGATAGATCTAAGAAACAGCAATACAACGGGGCAGTGGGCGTAGCTAAGTCAACAAAATGCTGTAGAGTAAACAACGCATGTAACGTCGAGAACCCAGGGCGGAAACCACATTGCTCAGGACAGCGAAAGCGATTTTCTTCTAAATACCGCACGAGTCGGGTGTTCAACAATGAGGCATAGAGGCGAACTAAGGGGTCTTGCACAGCAATGGGGCGATAATTCGTGGTATCAAGCACAGACCGGGAGGAGTCTTTCAGGACCGGGGTGACTGTGAGGATGTCATGGTCAGGGGGCAGACACCCCGCGCCTAACATAGCATTCAAAATTGCAGTGAGGGATGGGGCCAATAAGTGAGGGGGAGCCACCACCTCCGGGGTCCTACACTGTTGCGCAAACCGAAGGAACTCAGAGGGGAACCCACCAAGCCCTGCTGCTCTACCGGGTTTCAATGCCGACAAAGCAACTTCCACCTCTACGGGAGTGAAAGGCCTGTGAAGATCACTAAGGACCTGCACAACCTGGTGTGGAAAAGCCACCTCTGAGAGGGGTGCATGATCCACCACCGAAGAGCCCTGGAGGCCTGCGGCAAAGGATTCCCATGCAGAGGGATGACACAGAGGACCTGGGAGCGGGGGTGGGGAGCCATTGAGCAGGCGCCAAAACCGGCGGGGCTCCGTATGGAACATTGCAATAACGTCTTGAAGCTGAGTCAGGAGCCAAGACCTCTTTTGAGATCTCACGAAGGAATGGTACCGGCGTTCCAAGAGAACCACTGGGGGAGCCCGCCATCCTAGCTGCCTACCCAACCTCTTCCACTCCCGTTTTAACGCAAAACACTGGTGAGTGAAGAAAGGCTTCCACGGCGGCCGAGAAGGGGGACTTTCCCGCCGCGACACCTTCATATGCGCATGTGTAGCTGACCGAGAAATGACAGCCATAAGAAGAGAAGATGCCCCAGGGAGATCACCCGATTGAGCAAGTTCTGCGCATGTACGTAATGAGGGCTCCTCCCCTTCTAAGGCATGCACATAGGCACGACGGTGGGTCCCTTTCCACGTGACACGAGAGACCTTATGGAGTGGGAGAGGAGTCGATGAACAATGCAAGACTGGAATCTGAAGAAGAACATGGAGAGAATAATGATCAGAACCTCGTAAGTCAGCTTGCACCCGAATACTCGTGACATGAGGAAGAAGGGGCGCTGAGACTAAGACATGATCAGGACGGGTGCCTCCCCGAGGAGTGGGAAAAGAAGGGGGCTCATGGAGATCCCCATCGACCCGCCCCGTGCAGAGAACCAACCCTGTTGTCGCAGACAAATCCACTAAACGACGGCCATGTGGATTTTGGCCAACCGGCACTGGGACAACTGAAGAAGACGACGTGGATGCAAAAGAAACTCGAGCATTGAAATCACCCGCCAACACCACTGAACCATCGAGCAAAGCCTCCTGAATGCGACCCTCAAGCTCAGCCATCCGATGAGGCATGGGAACCTCTTGGAGACGGGGAGAGCCCTCGGGGGGAACATACACCCCTCCCACATACAGAGGTGGGGAATGGGCACCCATGAAAGTCACTTTAACCCACAATGAAGAAGATGTGGAACCCCACAATTGCGCACTATACCCACTATGATCCCGCACAGCAATCAGCATACCAAGACCCCTCTTGTGGGGGAGGGGAAGTGGAGAAAAGGAAGGAGAAGATAAGGATAGAAACACCCGATAACCCCTAAACAAAGCTGGGTCATACGCATGGGAGAGTGTTTCCTGCAGAAGAATCACATCATGTTCCCGAAAATAAGAAAAATAATCATGGAGAGCAACCTTCGAGTCGGTTAGGCCATTCACGTTCCACACTAAAATGGATAGCCCAATGTGGCCCTGACACCCCTATGCATGATCACCGGGAGGAGTAGGGCCGGACGCCGAGGTGGGCCCCGGAGAAGCCACCCCCTCACCAAGGCCACCAAGGGGGGGTGAGGACCCTGAAATGCCTCCAGCCTGACCCAAAACAACCCCCCCACCCAATCTAGAGTGGGAGAGAGGAACAAGGGTAGGTGCCCCACCCTCCTTGACCTTGAAGAGGCGGTCACCCCTCCAGAAGACGCGCCACCCAGCATTCCTCAAAGCTATGGCTTCAGCAGTGCGCTCCTTGCGTGTTGCACGCTGGGCGGGGGTTAAATCATCATCCATAGTGATTCCATTAAGCCGTAGCTGCTTGGCATGTTTAAACGCCGCGTGTTTCTGCTCCACGGTTGCGAACTTGATGAGGATGGGACGAGGTCTTTGGGCCTGCGGGTTCTGTCGCCCCAAACGATGGCACTCAATAATGCCATTATTTTCTGAGGTCACACCACCAGAAATGAGGGACTTAACTTCGGTCAACGAGTCCCGTGGGACTTCGTTGACATTATATAGAATGGCATTGGGAGCTTTCCATTGGCGCTCCAGGCCCTCCTGTCGCGACAAAAGCCGGTTGATTTCATTGGAGTGAAGCTCTTGAAGGGCTCTAATAGTCTCTTGAGCCTGGCGGAGCTCTGCAGTTGCACGGTGACTGTCGGCAATGGACAATGTGATCTGGTCCAATCTGTCACTGACCTGCTTGAACTGCGCCGTGAGATTCGGAACAAGCTGTTCTACTACTTTTGTTACTACCTCAGTAATTATGGTGGGCAGAATGTTCTTCAGGGCCTCCTGGATCGGGCCTGACAGAGCACCATCAACGGCGATGGCGGCATCACCAGGGGGAGGTGTAGTCGAACGAACACGCTTCTCCCCTAAAAGTGTAAACATAGACGTCATTGTAGAAGTGTATCTGGTGTCAAAAGCCCTTTTTCCAAGGACCTCCGTCGCCAGTTCAGCGTCTCCATGGATGATGACCTTACCCCACAGCAGAAGGCCGCGCGTATGCGTCGCCAACCCGAAGTCCACACACTGCGGGGGGAGGGCTGGATCACTTTTTGGCGAGGAGACCAATTGTTCAAAGTGAAGGCGGGGGGAGCTCCTCTCAAGGTGCCAGTGGGTGCTCCTACTGCTCCTGCTCATGCTGCTCCTACTGCCGCTCCTGCTCCCACCTCCTCCCCAGCTGCGGGCCTGACCCCCTGTACCTCCTCTGGGGCTGCGGGTCCATCTCCTATGTGTGCTTAGGGATCTGTTGGCCAAGTCCCTCTCTCTATTCTTACTTGGAATGTCCGTGGATTATCCGAGTCTAAATATGAGCTCCATGACTATGATCGTTTCTTGCCTGCGTTCGATGTAGTACTGTTGCAAGAGACACAACAGAAATACATTGACCCCAACCTTTTCAGGGGCTATCAGCTTTTTTGTTCTCCACCTGAGGTTTCTCATGAAAAGAAAGGCTATGGTTTGCTTATTGCAGTTAAGGTTAGTTCATTATATAGTGCTCAGCTGTGGGCACACACGTCCTCCTCACTCTGGGTATCTTTACGGTTCATGCATGGCACCCATCCCCCCGTCTACTTGGGCAATGTCTATATCCCCCCCTCTGGGTCTCCGTTACTTCAGCCTGTCCCTGTCGCCGCTCGTTACAATGAGCTCTATGGGGTTTTGTCATCCCTGGACGGTTGTGTCTTTGTGGGGGGTGACTTCAATGGACACATTGCATCTGTTTCCACATCTTCTTCGGCCGATTTAGGCCGCTTCTGTGGTCAAGATACTAGTGGCCGCCAACTTGTCAAATTGGCTGATCAGACTGCGTTAGTTATTTGTACAGGCTGTGTCTCAGGTGACTTGCATGCTCCTCCCACCTATAGGGCCACCGCCCGTGCCTCTGCGACTAGGCCAGACCATATTTTGGTTTCCTCGTCTCTCCATGCCTGTATCCAATCTGTTACGGTCGCCACTGAGTTGAAGGGTTCTGACCATTATAGTATCACCACCTCCTTTGCCTTACCCATGCGTTGTGCTGCTGTTTCTGACAGTTCGCATTTTGGGTTGCCCCTGCGACAAGTCCATTGGAAAGGGGGTTGTCGTGTAGATTATGTGCGTCACTTGGAGCTTGCTGCTCCCGCCTTGGGTCGTTGTGCTGACTTAGCGTTGGCTGGGCATGTGGAGCAAGCGCTACATACCTTATCCGGGGTTTTAGGCGATGCTGCTCACGCTGCAGACATGCGGCTGCATACTGTTCGGTTAGGTTCTCAGGCTAGGACTCGCCCCCATCAGCCGTTTTATGACCAGGAATGTGTTGGACTCAAGCGGGACTGGCGGCGGGCCGGTCGCCTCCACGGGTTTTCTGCCCCCTTGGTACGTGGACTCGAGCGGCACTACCACTCTTATGTGCGATCCCGTAAACGGGCGTGGCTCATGTCCCAGTTAGAAGAGTGTGTTGCTCTCTTTCATACTTGCCCTCGTCAGTTTTGGCGGACCTTCCGTGGCCATCCCCCTTCTTTGCCCTTGCCCTTACATGACCATGAGGTTTGGAACACTTTCATGTCTGAGTTCACTCGGGGGGATATTGACACCCCGGACGAACCCCTTATGCCCTTGTCGGAAGTGGCATATCCGACCACCCTCGTACCCGACGTATCGCTTAACCAACCCTTCACCTTACAGGAAATGGAGGATGCTCTTAGTGCCTTGCACACAGGGAGGAGTGTTGGGTTTCAGGGTTTTCCCTCTGAATTTCTTCGATTTGCCCAACGCCCCCCGGACCCCCAAACTGGCCGACAGGACCCCCATATCCTGGCACCGATTCTGTTAACCATTGTCAATGCTATGTTTCAGGCGGGGACAATTCCCCCTCATTTCAATGTGTCCCGGGTGGTCCCCGTGTTCAAACCAGGGGCAAAGGACGCTCTGGATCCGGCGAATTACCGCCCTCTTGCTGTCCCTGAACCCTTCATGCGGCTGTACGCCACCCTGTTGAACACTAGGCTTATTCGGCACGTGGAATCCAAGGGATTGCGCTGTCAGGCCCAAACGGGGTTCCGCCCGGGCTTCTCCACATTGCATCAGCTTTTTGCGATCCAACACTTCATTGACCTTGCTACCAAAGATCACCCCTTATTCTTATGCTCTTTAGATTTAAGTAAAGCCTATGATCGGGTTCCTCGCCCCCTTCTTTGGGAGGCCTTAACTCGGGTGGGGGTACCGGACCAATTCTTGGCTGCTGTTAAATCTTTATATGAAGATGCCAAAGTCACTTTATGTGTAGGGGGCACCTCTGGGGAGCTCCTGAAGCCTCAGGTCGGTATCCTCCAAGGGTCCCCTATAAGTCCTACTCTGTTTGGTCTTTATTCGGATGGTCTGATTCGTTATATTGAAGCTCGGTGTCCGGGTATGGGACCCGCCACCCGGGATGGTCGTTGTGTCCCTATTCAAGGTTATGCTGATGACTATACACTCCAGGCCAAGTCCCTGGAGGAGTTGCAGGCTCACCTTCTCCCCGCTGCTTCAGAGTGGTGCCAGTCCGCACGTATGCGGGTGCGTGTTCCTAAGTGCCATGCCATGGTCTTCCCCCCCTCGAAGGAGGCCCCCCCTCCCGTGCTGTATGAGGGTCAACCCCTGCCTCATGTGACCCAGGCTCGTCATTTAGGTGTCATGCTTTCTACGGCTTCAGGCATTGGGGCCACCTTTGGCCATTTACGTGGCAAGATGTGGGGGGCCTGGTCTACTATTAGCACGAGTTATGGTAACCTCAAATGTGCCACCTCGATCGGTATTCTCTTGCGTCTCTTCTTAGCATGTGTGGTGCCTGCTTGCTCATATGGGTGTGAGGTTTGGGGTCTACGGGTGTTTTCCCCATCTTCCACTCGGCCCTCCGCTAAGGATTTAGAAAAGGATTTTCTTACTATGTTACGGATGATCCTTGGGGTTCGTCAAACGGTCCGCACCGATGTGCTCCTTGCTGAGGTTGGCGTTTGGCCCCTTCATCATATCTGGTTCAAGCGTGTGGTCACCTTTTGGAACTCTCTGGTGGATCTCCCACCCGACCACTTGTATGCACGTATTCATAGGGACTCATGCTACTATGGCGTAACGCCTCGTTCCCCGTCCTGGGCGGGTTCTTTTATCGCTGCCCTTCGCCGCTTAGGTTACCCCTATGCGGCTGATTGTCAGCGCCCGCAGCCCGTTGATATGGATACCTTTTTAGCTCTCATTAGGCAGGCCAATACCCTCCCTGTGGCCTCTCTCCATGTCTCCCCTCGGTTAGCCCCTGCTGATCCCCAGCTATGTACTTATGTGCGGTGGTTTGCGCGCCCCACTAAGGCTCAGCGCTCCCGCCTCCTTTATCTGTCTCTTGATGTTGCCAAGGTCCGGCTCTTTCTCAGGTTTCGTCTTGGTGTTCATGGCCTCCCCATTGACATGGGCCGCAGACAACGTCTTCCGCGCCTTCAGCGCCTGTGTGATATGTGTGGCTCCTCTGTGGGTGATGAACACCACTTTGTCTTTCACTGTCCCGCTCTTACTGCGGTGCGGGACCGTTATCCCCACTTGTTTGTGGGTCCTTCTAGATCTCTTCGGCAGTTCATTTGGCACGCTGACTTGCGTGCGGTCGTCTCCTTTATCTCGGATGCATTCCAGGCTCGTGCTGATTTACGCCGGCTACGGTGACTTGGCCGCAGCCACGTCTGTGGCTGCCCCCCCCCCCCCCTATCCCCCCTTCCTTCCCCTTTTCGTTTGCTCAGTTATGCCTTCGCTCTTCGCTTGGCCACTTCTTGTGGTCAGTTCTTCCTAGTTTTGGCTTGTGTGTGTGTTGTGGACATCTCATCATGCCCTCGTGGCTGGACAGATGTAACTTCTTCTTCTGTTACAAGAGTGGAGTAAAAAAGACCAGCCCAATGTTC
>MVGU01001818.1:25000-33315 GCA_002005505.1 Botryococcus braunii
AAGCCTTACACTCGTGGAGAGGGATGTAAAGCCCAGCTCTGCTTACCTTAAGCGTTCCATTGCCATTCTGAGTCTCCGCCCAATACCTCGCCAGCACAACGGGGAAACTTTAACGCTAGCGCTAATAGGGCATCCTTGTCTGCCACCCCTGCTGCACAGGATATCAATGAACTGACACGCCTCATCAAACCGACACCTTGTTCAACGCCTTTGTTACCCTGGGCGAAAAAGGCGCCTCATGAAACCGAGGTCAAGCGTCACAGACAAAAGGGGGGAAATGGATCGCAAAGTCCCCATTGAATAACAGTCAATTTCCGGGATCGAGACAACCACCCGGGTTCTAGACGAAACGTTTCAACCTGCCATGCAAACATGTCAGGCCTGGCAAACAAAAGTAGCATGCCTGAGACTAATGGGCATCATCGCATACAAAGCTGGTACATGCGCAAGTCCCTTAGAATTTTAAGCTATGGGATCAACTCAACCTATACAACGTAGTGTTTCCCTCTCGAAAACGAATTCTGGCAATTCCCTGGCAAGCGAGATTCCCTCCACCTACCCCCCCTTCCCCCCGGGGGCTCCCTCGCCAGGGAGAAGAGGGGAAACTGAATCTGGGACTTCAAATAGAGGTCATTTTGTTCCCTTCAGCTTGAGTATGCGCTAACATCATATGCCCGCTTGACACACACACACACACACACACACACACACACACACACACACACACACACAAACACACACACACACACACACACACACACACACACACACACCACCCACACACACACGCGCGCACGCACGCACACACACAAACACACACGCACGCACACACACAAACACACACACACACACACACACACACACACACACACACACGCACGCACACACACACACACACACACACACACACACACACACACACACACACACACACACACACACACACGTACGTGTGCGTGCACGCGCGCGCAGTCTCTCACTCTCTTGTAGTTTGATAGATATCGTTTTTTATTAAAAAAACGTCCTGGATGCTGTCATTGTCTGTCGACAATTGAGTGAAATATTGAGGCACAGAAACTTAACACATTCAGAGCTGAAAACCTTCACTAGACAAGTCCTTTCTACATGAGTAGCAACTTTAAAGGCATAGAACGATTGCCACGATGTCCCTACATGACCACCTAACAATTGTGAAGACTTAAAACGATTAATCTAATCCTGCCACGATGTCCCTACATTACTAACAACTATAAAGACTTTAAATGATTAATCTAATACTACTGCCACGAGGTCCCTACACGACCAACTATGAAGACTTACAAAGATAGCCACGATAAAACACACAACATTCACCAAGCTTCCTCTAAGCCTTTGCCAGATTCCAGCATCCATTACTTGCTCGGATGGTGTCGAGAGGTCCGAACAAGTGTTATAGCCCAATGCATGCAGGAGTACAATCAGACCTACATTAGTATTACCCATCCGGCATTCCCATGACGTCAATACGCAGGTATACCCAGATTCATACGAACCCTCTCCGTGAACTAGCACCTTCTTCATCAACACCTACACTCATACAAATTTGCCGTGCAAATTTCAGATTGGACACCTCCAACCCATCCTAGAATCAGCACACTCTCCAACACGTGGCTCCGGCAACCCACGCTCTAGCCTCACAGAAGTGGGTACGGCAACCCCCTCCCGCCCCAAAAGGTGCGGCTAGCGGACCACACGCTCCAGCCCTCAAGACGTGGCTAGGGCAACCCACGCTCCAGCCTCAAGAGATAGCTATGCGTGGCTACGGCAGCACATGCTCAAGCCTCAAATAGGTGGCTATAGCCACGGCAAAACACGTTCCAGCCTCAAGAAGTGGGCACGGCAACACATGCTCCTACCCAAGAGGTGGCTATAGCTATGGCAACACACGCTCAAGCCTCAATGATGTGGCTATCGCTACAGCAACACAGGCTCTAGCCCCAAGAAGTGGCCACGGCAACAGATGCTCCAGCCCCAAGAGGTGGCCACGGCAACACACGCTGCAGCCTCAAGAGCTGGCTATGGCTATGGCAACACACGCTGCAGCCTCAAGAGCTGGCTATGGCTATGGCAACACACGCTCTAGCCCCAAGAAGAGGCCACGGCAACACACGCTCCAGCCCCCAGAAGTGGCCACGGCAACAGATGCTCCAGCCCAAGAGGTGGCTACTGCAACACATGCTCCAGCCTCAAGAAGTGGCCACCGCAACAGGGCTGGCATTTGGACCACGACACTCGAAGGTGCGCTCCAGCACAACTGTGTCCGCAGCCTCAAAAGTACCGTCGCCATTGCGATGCCACTCCCACACGGCGTAAGATGAGTTGATCAGCTGCAGAACGCCCATCCCATAGCTGGCCTCCTTCATTGCAGACCATGCTGGAGTGGGGTGGATGTAGCTAGTGTCAAGTCCCTCGCGGTTTCCGCCATCCCCAATCACAATGTGCGTGGCCCGCACCTGTGGGGCCTGCCATGGAGCACCGGCACAGAGCGCTCATAGGCGTGTTGGTGCCCCGCCAACAGCAAGGCCAGCCCATTTTCGAACAGCAGATCCTCCATTGCAGCCTGGTGCGCCCGGTAGCTTGCGTGTCAGCTGTGGTGGGGGACAGTGAGGGAAGGTACAAGAAATCAAAACATGAGCCCTTCCCCGTTTATACACACACATGATTTGCGACGCCCCTTTCATCCCCCCCCTCTCTCTCTCTCTCTCTCTCTCTCTCTCTCTTCTCTCTCTCTCTCTCTCTCTCTCTCTCTCTCTCTCTCTCTCTCTCTCTCTCTCTCTCTCTCTCTCTCTCTCTCTCTCTCTCTCTCTCTCTCTCTCTCTCTCTCTCCACCCCTCTATCTCATGCACAAGCGCACGCACACACACACACACACACACACACACACACACACACACACACACACACACACACAGACGCGCGCGCGTGCACACACACACACATACACACACACACACACACACACACACACACACAACACACAACACAACACACACACACACACACACACACACACACCCACGCACCCCGCGATAGAGGGGGTGGGGAAGACACACACACAGAGAGATCCTAAACGTTGCAACACAGAGGGATGAAAGGAGTAGCGCACCATCATGTCATCGCCTTCCCCGTAGTGGTGCATGTTGCTACTGTACAGTGTAATAACTCAGCGGAATTTATAAGGAAGTAAAGCAGGAAGGGAGCAAGGAACGAGGCGCGACACGAGGTCCGTCACTTGGGGCAAGCAAGCGTTTACAAGAACCACCCCACCACACAGCTTACCCTTGTGGTTTCTCCAGTTCTGTCCTCTCGTGTTAATCTACTCGGCACGCGGCTCCTAGCCAAGGGACGCCTATCATTCGGACTCGGCCCATGTACGACTTCTGTCCCTCTATCCTTCGTGAGAGCCCTAGATCGTCCACTCGCTGGCGTGCTAACGGTGACAATTATTGTCATCAAACACACGCAATGACGGAGTGCCAACTATGCATGGCGTAAGCAACCATCACCGACGGAAGGTGCTACTCTCGTTCGAGCGGCTAACCACGTGGCTCCCACGGGCGTGCAGTATGGCGCCAAAGGGCGTCTCCCGCAAATGTCCCGAAATGCTCGGAAATCCTCGCATTCCGTTACATTATCCCCCCCTTAGTCCTTTGCATGTCCTCATGCAAACCCACTCGAGGATTTTCACTGAGAAGAACAACCAGAGAAACCGGTAAACTGGACGGCCCAAACCTCCAACTGCCGTCTGACCCCTGCCGAATTGGTGGTTCATGGGGTCCCCACTTCCAATGTAGAATATCTCCAAGTAAACACTTCCTTGCCATTTATTTATTTTTTATGGCTTTTCTAGTACACTAGGTAGACTTGCGTCTAATCTTATTCGAAGAACAAACATGAAGAAATAAACGTTCAAACATGAAAAACAAGTGTCCCAATTTCCCAAGTCCAAGAGAACATAAAAATCTAATCCAAAAACATACAACACAAAAGAATAATTAAAGTGCTTAAGTCCAAAAAGTAGGGAACTTCCATGGAGAAGTTCCATGCTCCCAATGAGTCCCGTTCCCGTAATGGATGATCCCAAGTCAACATACTGTACAAATCCGCATAAGGTACATATTCCAGCTCATGCCGAACGACTCGGGTTGCGTTGGCTCTGAACCATGATCCAAAAGGAACAAACAAACAAACAAAGAAACAAAGTCCAACGTTCCCAAAAGTCCCAACAACACAAATTTCCAAGGTCCAAGATCCAAGAGAGTCCAAGTCCCCCCTATTGACATAGACAGTCCAAGACCTGCCAGTCACATAGAAGAATTTTCAATCCCTCTCCAATTTCCAAGTCCCTTCTAGTCACATAGTCCACCAATCACAAGAAAAGTGCCCAGGATCCACAACTGATTGCTTGTGCTAGCAGGTGTACTCCCCCCCACCTATCCAAAGCGTGCAGACTCCGGGCTGCAACATGCCATGGTGTGTGACATCTGTCCACCCACACCGGAGTGGGCGACCCACTCCCAATCCCATCCCGAGGGGGTGCACACATTTGCAATCCTACCACCGGCTTGTCTGTGCAGATCCTTGCGTACCCGACAAGGATTCCCTCCTAAAGAGAGCAAAGACAAGGTAACCGACCGGAGGAGCGGGCAGCAGGGGAAAGGCCTCAAACGGCCGTCTCGCCCCACTTGGGCGGGCCCAACTCCTGGTGACGGTGGTAGGCGTTGATGGTGTCCTTTGCGTGGTCGAACATGTCCAAGGGCTCCCAGTCGTCTCCGACGTCGTAACCTGACCACAGTACCCAGTATTGGTAGGCTGGGGTACCGTCCGGGAAGTGGAGGGCCCGGTTCCCCTTCATCCAGGGACGGTGACCGAGGATGCCGTCCACGACGTACTCGGCATTCTCCGTGCCGTCATCGCCCTTGACCATGCGTGGTCCCGGCTGGTATTTGTAAATGTTGAGGCGGTCTGGGTTACGTGGCCCCTTGTAGAGGTCCACATATTCCACGTTTATGCGTGGGTGAAACTTCAAGGCGGCGGGGACGTCCAGCTCAACAGAGTTGGGATGGACGGCAGTGACCCGGAAGGGTCCAATCCGGCGCCTGGCAAGCTTTATGTACTTCTGCGACGTCAGGGCGGCTGGGAACTTCGTCCGAAGGAGAACAAGGTCCCCCTTCTTATAGATCACAGCCCGGCGGTGGCGGTTCGCCTGGGCCGCCTGCCGCTCCTGAGCTGCAGCCAAAAACTTCCGTGCAAGAGTAAGGGAGTCTTGCATCTTCCGGAGGAAAAGATCTGCCCGATCTGCTTTCCCCCCCTCCATGTGTCCCATAGCAAATGGAATGTTTGGATCCTGTCCATATGTCAAGCGGAACGGTGTGGTGTTGATCGAGGCTTGCCATGTATTGTTATAGGCAAACTCTGCAACAGCCAGATGGTTTTCCCATTCTTTAGGCTTATCCCAAACATAATGTTTGAGGTAGTCCTCAAGAATCCTGTTAACCCGTTCCGTTTGTCCGTCAGATTGTGGGTGATAGGCTGTAGACCGTGCAGGTTTGCAGCCTGTTAAATTTAGGAGTATATCCATAAATTTACTCACAAACTTAGGATCCCTATCCGACACAAGTTCCTCTGGAAATCCGTGGTATCTCCAGACTTTATCCCTTAGCAAAACTGCTACATCATATGAGTCAGCTTTTGTGGTGGTGGGCACAAAGTGAGCACACTTACTTAACCGGTCCACCACAACCCATATGGCATCATTCCCGTTTGCACTCCGTGGCAACCCCGTTATGAAATCCATGGAAATGCTTTGCCATTTCCTAGTCGGGATTTGCAAGGGGTGAAGGAGGCCTGCGGGCAACTTGTTTGAAGCTTTGACCCTTTGACAAGAATCACAGTAGGCAACATATTCCCGCACGTCCTCTGTCATTCCCGGCCACCACCATTCCCGTTTCACCAGTTCATACATCTTGGCAAAACCAGGGTGTCCCACATACAAAGGTTCATGCAATGCCTTGAGTATATCTTGTCTTAGGTTTCTCCCCACGACTCCTTCTCCATCCTTCACCTCATAATGCCCTGGGACATACTTCCGTCCCTCCTTCCCATATTCCCATATCCCATTCCTGAAATGCACCTTCCTTCTGTTCGACCTCTTTCCCAACCACTCATCATCCATGTAAGCCTCTTTACTAACTCCAGGAAGGGTTCACACGTGTCAAGCTGCTGGGTGACTCCGCTCGGGCGGGCCCTCCCGCCGGAGTCCATTGCGACCCGGGGCTTGACACTCCTGAGCTCGGGCTCCGCTGGCTCGACGTTGCGTCGGAGCTGCCTGGCCGCGAGGATTGGGATCCTGGACAAGGCATCTGCGACGTTAGTCTTGCCTGGCTCCCAAACCCAGAGTATGTCAAACTCCTGCAATCGCTCAGCCCACCTAGCTCTTCTCGGGCTAAGTCCTGCCTGTTGTTGCAAAAAGGTATTACACTTATGGTCAGTGGTTACGGTGACTGGTTTTCCTAACACATAACATCGCCATTCCTGTAGAGCATACACTACAGCCAGCAATTCCCTTTCCGTAGCAGAATAGTTACGCTCTGCACTATTCAACTTTTGCTATAGTATGCTACTACTTTCCCGTCCTGCATGAGAACTGCTCCCACCCCAAAATCACTTGCATCACATGTCACTTGGAATGGTTTCCGAAGATCAGGTAGTGATAAGATAGGGGCCTCTACCAAAGCAGTCTTCAATGCTGAAAAAGATTCCTCCTGTTCCAATTCCCATTCCCATGCCCTCTTGCTGCTTGACAACTTTGTTAAGGAGCAGCGATGGCACTGAAGTCCCTGATAAACTTCCTGAAGTAGTTTGCAAGGCCTAGAAACCTACGGACATCCGTGGTGTTTTTGGGTACGGGCCATTCCTGACTACTTCCACCTTTGTGGGTCCACCTTTAATCCATCCCTTCCAATGATATGCCCAAGTATCGAAGTTCAGAAGCATGAACTACACTTGGGTAGCTTGGCAAAGAGTTGCTTCTCTCGCAAGCGAGCGAAAGACTTTTTTCCAAATGAACATCATGCATGTTTTCATCCTTGCTGAAAATGAGCACATCATCCAAATAGACAACGACAAATCCCTCCCGAATGAAATCATGGAAGATTTATTCATCAGCCGCTGAAAAGTGGCCGGAGCATTCGTTAAACCAAAGGGAGCACCAGAAACTCGTACAACCCGAATGGTGTTCTAAATGCTGTCTTTGGATATCTTCTTCTTAAGCCGGACCTGATGGTATCCGTCAATAAGTCCAGGCTGAGAAGACTTTGCTCCTTTAGCTATCAAGCAAATCATCATCCGGGGCAAGGGTACCTATCGAATGGTAATTGGTTGACAGCTCTATAATCAATTACCATCTATAAGTTCTTCCTTCTTTTTAACAAAAGAACAGGAGATGCATAAGGTGAGGACTGGGCCGGATGTGCCCTAATGCGAGAAGCTCATCCACTGTTTTAGTACACTCTTCCATTTCTAGAGAGATAAACGATAAGCAGCTTATTAGGAGGTACAGAGCCAGGTTGTATCCTGATGGTGTGATACACCTGTCTATGCCGGTGGCAATCCTGGGCAAACCTTGAGGAAACAAATCACTGTACTCCCTAAGGAGCACCCCCAATTGTTCCGATTTGCCCTTCAACACCTCCTCCAATCCAAGGATCCCGTGAGCTTACCCGACGACGACGTTGGCTTCTCCTCCTCCCCCTCCATTATTCCCTTTCCTCCCCCTCCACTAGGGGTTCGAGAATAATTCCGGGACCGGCCCGCCCCTGGGTACCCGGTCCCCTGGAGTTGGTTGATGAGGTGCCTGATTCGTCGTCGGAGGGAGGTCGGAGCCCGTTTTACTCCTCCCAGGTATTGACTCCTGCTCATCCCATACCCCATTGCAACGTGCAGGGTAAGACTTTCCTGTGAGGGTCCAACGTTACCCACTTCCCTTGATGTTTTATTTGTGCCTTTCCAACCCCAACACTGACTGTGGCCTCCTTAGAGACATCCAGTCTTGTCCCAGAATGAGGTCCACCCCCTCCATAATAGAATCACATACAAAGAAAAGTATGGGCGGGTGACTACCGAAGGGGTGAACCTAACACTAAGGTCAACCTTCCCTTGGTTTCAGACAAGGACCCATCTGCAAGGACTACTGTGTTGCTTCCTTTGTATACCTAAGTCCTGTAGTCTTTGCTCCGCGACAAGATGGTAACCCCAGTCCATGAGTGCACTGAAAC
>KV908801.1:15706-33210 GCA_002005505.1 Botryococcus braunii
CATGAAGTGGTCGCTGTTCCCGAATGCTGGTTTCCTTGGCAAAACTCGCAACACATGTGTGTGACGTTGCAGCGGAGGCCAGATCATGATACTGTGGCAAGCAAAAGAGGTGTCAGCATGGTTCCATCTGCTGATGATCAAGCTGGTGATGCTCGATGTAATGATCTAGAATCCACAGTAGCATGTGTATCAGCGTTAACAGGGCCATGCGTAGCAGCACACCTGTACTGCAGCGGCCGCACACGCGCCATGGCCAAAGGCCAGGCATGTCAGAGCACCGTCAGCATGGCCCACAGCATGAAGTGGTCGCTGTTCCTGAGTGCTGGTTTCCTTGGCAAAACTCGCAACACATGTGTGTGACGTTGCAGCGGAGGCCAGATCATGACACTGTGGCGAGCAAAAGAGGTGTCAGCATGGTTCCATCTGCTGATGATCAAGCTGGTGATGCTTGATCTAATGATTTAGAACCCACAGCAGCATGTGTATCAGCGTCAGCAGGGCCATGCGTAGGGGCATACCTGTACTGCAGCGGCCGCACACGCGCCATGGCCAAGGGCCAGGCATGTCAGAGCACCGTCAGCATGGCCCACAGCATGAAGTGGTCGCTGTTCCCGAGTGCTGGGTTCCTTGGCAAAACTCGCAACACATCTGTGTGACGTTGCAGCCGAGGCCAGATCATGACACTGTGGGGAGCAAAAGAGGTGTCAGCATGGTGCCATCTGCTGATGATCAAGCTGGTGATGCTCGATCTAATGATTTAGAACCCACAGTAGCATGTGTGTAGTGTATTGAGTGGAGGCTGCCGTAACCGTCAGCGGTCCGTTTGCATGAAGAGAGACGTATCCCCTGTGAACACCACCAAGTACTCTCAATGTCTATATAGACCAGTGCTCGCACTGCCGTCTATATCTGCCGACTGCTCTCCGATCAGGACACCCTTGGCCCTTCAGCAGTCCCAGGAGTTTAATGGCTACTCCCAACCAATCGCTATAACCAGTGTGCAACTCGTCACACACAAATAGCCTTACTGTTCGCACAACAGTAACATACAAGCAATGCAGCTCCTGTATTGAAATGAATGTGACAGCAGTATATCAAGCAGTCCTTCAATACAGAGCAAACACTATTCAGCTTGGAGTTCGAAGCCCAGATGCATTCCACACCCCATCGAGACTAGTTACAAATGGTTTACGTATATTTACCTGTGAACACCACCAAGTACTCTCAATGTCTATATAGACCAGTGCTCGCACTGCCGTCTATATCTGCCTGCACCCGAGCGTTACGATTTACTTGTGGGTTCATCAGTGTCCATAAAATATATCTAAACCACATAAAACACACACGCAACCTATCCACATATGTGTACGTACCGACTGCTCTCCGATCAGGACACCCTTGGCCCTTCAGCAGTCCCAGGAGTTTAATGGCTACTCCCAACCAATCTGCACAATATGTGGATCATCAGAGATCAAAACAAAACAGTTATTTAACCAGCAGGAGCATGCTTGTTATACGTATCTGTACTCACCGCTATAACCAGTGTGCAACTCGTCACACACAAATAGCCTTACTGTTCGCACAACAGTAACATACAAGCAATGCAGCTCCTGCAACACAAGACACATGTAATGTTTCATAATCAGCAGAAACATCAGTATGCATGTGCTTAACGCCTACGATCGCAGCCACACGACTGCGACCGTTACCCTTGCCAGCGATCGCAAGCTTACCTGTATTGAAATGAATGTGACAGCAGTATATCAAGCAGTCCTTCAATACAGAGCAAACACTATTCAGCTTGGAGTTCGAAGCCCAGATGCATTCCACACCCCATCGAGACTGCCAAGCTTGCTCGCGATCTGGCGTTTCTATACCTCCTGATCGTAACCGGCGGTAACGGGACAGTTCCTTTCGAGAGGCTGTACCGTACTGCATGGTCACATAAACAACCCTGACACGGCCCTATGCCATCGTGTAGCCTTACAACTGTACCACAAATACTGAACTTATACACGTGTACACGCTCACTGGAGTCTATTACTTGTGACACATCGTCACCAGTACAAGACCTGTACTGCATGGAGGTCTCTATATGATCAACCAAACTGATCACAATACATTAACCCTAGAAACGCAATCAGGCGCATCCTCTTTCTTGTACTCCACACGTGGAGAGGTTCTAGTTATACAATGTTTCCTAAAACCACATGTTAAACTGATAGTACCCTTGTACGTTTGCCATCACGTATCTATACGTACGTATCAGTTTACACAACAATGTGTATCAGCGTCAGCAGGGCCATGCGTAGGGGCATACCTGTACTGCAGCGGCCGCACACGCGCAATGGCCAAGGGCCAGGCATGTCAAGGCACCCTTCACACACTCTCCCCACGGGCAGGAACCCGTATATATAGATTTAAAAGGATATATATATATATATATATATCTCTCTCTCTCTCTCTCTCTCTCTCTCTCTCTCTCTCTCTCTCTCTCTCTCTCTCTCTCTCTCTCTCTCTCTCTCTCTCTCTCTCTCTCTCTCTCTCTCTCTCGCACTCAAGGCACCGTCAGCGTGGCCCACAGCATGAAGTGGTCGCTGAACGGGGCCCACATTTGGCCCTGAGCAGTCACCATGTCTGGGCAATTGGCCCACATGTGGTCCAGCTGTGAGCCCATGATGGTGGATGGCCCCGAGTGGATGAGGCGGGCCCGCCTGCTCGACATGAGAGACGCCAACGAGATGTGGTGACCGTGAGGCTCTTTGCTCAACATATTGATGTTCAGATCACCGCACACAATCCAAGGCTTATGAGGTAGCAACCGACTGAGGGAATCCAACACAAGGGGCATACTCCCCACCGAAGGGCTGCGATATACATGCACCACACGCAAATCCGTGTGCGGAAAGACGAGGTCCACAAATAGGATCTCACACCCATGCTCACATATGCTTCCTGTCTCTGTAATGTTGTTTGCGATATGCGCGTGTGCGAGAGCCAGGGACCCATTCTTGTGATGCGGGTGAGTATGGTTGTGGTGCCCTTGAACGATGGCGGAGAATTCACCGAACTCATCCTGCATGATGTCAGAGATGTCACTGTCCGCACAATTGGTCTCGCTGGCACAAATCAGATCCACGGGGCTGGGGCCATGCCGCCGCTCAGGCATGCAGAGCCAGTGAGCTGCGATCTCGCGATGGCTGCGCAGGGAAGCGGTGTTGTGGGCCACGAGTGTGATCTAGTCAGGGGCCCCACGGATCGGGTAGGGGATGGTCGCGGGCCTCTCACGCTTGGCTTTTTCCACGGCTGCCAAAGCTGCACGGCTGACACAGATGTCGTCCGGATTGTACGTGCCGGGAACGATGTACGTGCCTTCAGGGGTCTTGGCACGTGACAGCGCCATATAATGCAATCCTTCTCGCTTCTGTTGCCTCTTTGGGGGAGTGAGATCGATCACCGCCGCTTGCAAGTCCATGCCTTGAGAACGATCGTGCGTACGTGCATTCGCAGGCAACAGTGGCAGCTGCAAGACTTCAGCTGTCCGCCTGTCCCGTCGTAGATAGAGTTGTTCGCGGGGAATCGGTGTCCAAGCCGGGTCGATGAAGGTGGTCTCTCCTACTGGCAGGAACCGCTTTTGGTTGCGGCGCCGAACTTGTCCGACTCTCGGATCTGTAAACCGAACCCATGCCACATCGTAGACTTCCACGCCATGCGTTTGGCGTGGCTCGTACGTGCGAGTCACGGCCTTAAGGATCCCATCCGCTCCGTTGACCAGCCCGTCCCCGTGTTGGTTGTTCACGGTGTACTCTACCATCATGCCGACTTTCAAATACAGCAAAAACAGTCCCCCGCTTTTATACATGGCTCGGGAATAGTTTTCGCGCACAGTGTTTGCTTCCTGCTTGAAGAAGTTCAGAGCCTCGGATTTGGAGTTGGGAGTCAGGGCCTGGGCCGCAAAGCAAGCGGGTTGCGCTGGAGATGCATTGTAAACCCGCTTGTTGTGCTGCACAACTCGTTCGTTCGTGCAGCAATGCATGGGGAGGTGGGCAGGAGCGTCCCGTTCGAGGCCTTTCCACCGTGCATTGTCTTCAGCTGTGTGTTCACCAATGCGCATTCGATTGAGTGCGTGCAGCATCCAGCCGTCTTCTTGACGCATGACTTGGGTCAGCTCTGCAACACGAAAAAGGTCCCACAGCTGCACGTCGGAGTCCAGACCGCGTAGTGCCAATTGGCAAGGCGCAAAGAACTGTTGGCCTCTGATGATGGGCTCAAGCTGCATGAAATCTGCAAAGCAAGCCATGTTCACGTTGCCGAAGGGAGCGCGGAAGTCGTTCCCATACTCCTGCAAATCATTGTGCAAATGGGCCAGGTTTTTGTTCGGCACTTGGGAGGCTTCGTCCAGTATGAACACTTTGAGGTCCTTGTACTTAGCAATCAGCACCTGTTTCTTGGCATTGCTCAAATTGCCCTCGCTGTTTGGGACCCACCCCATCGCGCTATGCAGAGTCTGCCCGTTCGCCAGCCATGCAGCCTTGCCGTTTTGTGCGGCCACTTGAATCAAGATCCCTGCGCCATCTCCATGGATGTTGCGAGGTAGGACGCGCTCCAAAGCTTCTCTTGAAAACCTCAACGTGCAGCTTTTTCCGGTGCCAGCGCCTCCGGTGACAACCAACATGAGCGGGTCTTTCTCGAAGCCCCATTCGTGCATGAGAACATGTTGGACGGCATACTGACAGACGCGCCTCTGTTGGCCGGTCAGGATACTGCCTTGCTTTAGATAAGTGTCGTTGTCCCATAGGACGTGCGTGGTGGCTGTGCTTGAAATATGGGTGGGGGCTTCTTCCTGGTCTTGCAGAAGCAAAGCTTCGGGCAGGTCCGGAATAGTGCCCTCTGCCATGAGAGTTCGGTCCATGCTGTTTTCAGAGTAGACGCTACGTGCATCGTCCTCCATTTCCGCTTCTCGAGCAGCCATCAGCCTTTCCCAATCAATGGGTGCTTTGTACTTGTACTGCTCTGCAAGAGGCTCGATGCGCTCGCGGAGTTGTGCGTACCGCTCTGCATACGAAGGACATCCTCCCAAAAGAGCCACTTCCTCCTCTGCCTCTGAGTGGGTCGCCCATGCTGACCCTGGGCAAATAGCATGATCATTGCCCGACATTCTTGTTCAACGCTGGTAGGGCTGGGCAAGACGCTGAAGCGGGGAATGCCAGGCCGCATGCGCAAGCGCTTCTGGACTCCAGGACGCTGTGTGAGTGCGGGAGGATAGGCGATGCCGTCTACGTCTACCTCTGCTAGCGTGGGTGCATCACCATCATCCCCTTGTTCATCGCCGTCTGGGTTGTCTTCTGCTGGCTCCGCCTCCATGCTTTTCCGTTTCTTGCACGGTCGAGAATAGCGGAGCGCATAATCAGCCAAGCAGAGGTCAGGGCCATTGAAACGCCGTCTGTTTTGCACATACTCGCGAAAGTGGTCGTGCAAGTTTGGCATGAACACATCCAGCGATTCTGCAGACAGGTCGTCCAGCATGGTTTTGTGTTTCAAGATGACGCTGCGCTCGGCGGTTGGCCGACTATCAATGAAGAACACGGCGCGGCTCAGATAGCGCAAGGGGTATTGCAGCAATAAGAAAGCCACCATCTGATCACTCACTTCAGACATGTGCATAAACTTCAGCCCAGCGCTGCGGATCGCTGCAGCCACATCGCCGTCTGTCCGAGCTCTGGAGATGATGTCATGCAAAGCTTGGCTGATGCGGCGGTCGCCTTTCAGCATGTAACTTGTAAGGTACTGCACGCAGGCATGCTCATCCAAGATGAACTGCACATCCGTGTGGGCTTCCCATACGCTGGTGATTTTCGCATTGAAGGTGTTGACGCGGATGTGTTGAGGTTCTCTCTTGTAAAACACGACTGCAGGTCGCTGCAATGCAGAAGCTATTGCTCTCTCGTAATCTGCTTCCGTCACAGCGCAGCAAGCTAAAAATTGATCGAAAGTCAACCGAGTCAGAACTTCATCCTCACCTGACAATGGGCCTTTTACACGCAAGGCCGCATCGAGTCGTGCCAATACGGCGTGGATCCGTTTCAGGTCCTCTGCTGCAGTTTTGGCTTCCTCTGGTGAGAGCTCAAGGCTTCGCAAAATGCGGCTCCGGCGCATAGGGTACCAGGGAGCGTTGAACCGGCACTTGCTATTTTTGTTCAAGCATTTGCCCTTAGCACACACATGAGTATGCAATGGTTGCAAATGTTCTGGCAGAGATCGAAGATCCGTTGTGATGTACTGATCAATGAATTCCTCACATGCACCATCTTTGCTGGGGTCCTCTCTCACAAACTTGGGGCTGTCCTTCACCCAAAGCAAGCTGTGACGGTGGGGAGTACCTCGCTTCTGGGCTTCTTCTACATGTGCCCGATCAACGACATCCCCCAGAACATCCGTGTTATCGATGATGTGAGTAAACAAACCCTCCATGCGCGTGTAATAGTACTTTGCGACCAGTACTGGGTCACTGCTGACGAGTTCACACCGCTGTTTAAAGGACAAACTCTCTAGCTCTTCATCTGTCGGGTGTCTGCCGTGCTCTTGATAATAAAGAGTCTGCAAAAGTTCCACCCATTTGGTGTCTGCACATGAAGCCGTAAAGAAAAAGGTAGGGGTGCCACAACCGCGTAAAAAAGCCAAAAAATCTCGCCGCATGCTTTTCATGTAGTCGGGAGAAGTGCGCAGACCTTCCAAATGCAGCACACCATCCTCTTGTAGGATGGCTTGTTTGATGAAGTCGATCTGTTTGGCATTGTCTGCTGTGATCGTCTTTGTTTGTGCTTTGCCTTTGTGCATGCTCAGCAAAGCTGCCTTGAAGACAGTAGCTGTTTGCTCGTCTCGCAGCATGTGAAATAGCAGCTCTGTGCTTCTCCCAAATCGTCGATCTACATGTGAGATTTGATGTTGATTCAGTTGATGTTTGGTCAGGCCATCGGGATTTTCTTCGAAATAGCCGCCGAAGACCTGGGGGAACATCTTGGCTTTCAGGGTTTCATCCTGCCAACAAGGAACAGGCACGTTGCCTTCCGCTGGAGCTACTCTGATTTCTTCTTGTTGTAGCACTCGGATGCCTTCTGCACTGGGTTCCTCTGCTTGCATCTCGCGAGTCTCTGCCTGATTGTATCTAGCAAAATTATCCAGGATCCCATGCACATTGTTCTCAAATATGCAGGTGTCCGTGTCCGGAGCCCTCCCCTGATTCTCCTCTACTTCGTTGTTGTCATCCTGGGCACCGTGTTCTCCACCGTCTTCATGCGCGACATCAGTATCAGATGCATGGTCGTCTTCGGCATGGACAGCTTCGGGATCGGGAAAGTCTTCTTGTAGCTGGCGCAGTTTCGCAGGATCAAATTCGAAGTTGCTATACACTGGGGTTTTGAGAATCACTTCTATTGCCGACAGCAAGCAATCGGCTCGAATGAACGCGCTTTTGTAGGCGTGCCTGTGGGATATCTTTCGCAACAATTTTCCAGAGCACATTACATACGGCCGATAATCATTGGGCAGAACCCGTTCCAGCTTCCGTCCATCGCTAGGCACGCATACCACATGCCCTTTCAACCCCTTTTGCATTGTCGTTGGCAATGTCATAATGCGTTGAAAAGGAACAACCGCAGCAAGCAATGCTCCTTCAAACCTGTTCAATTTTGCGATTGCTGGATGAATTACATTCAGCGGTGCATATTTTGGTTTCCAATGTGCTTTGCTTCTGAGGTTCGCCCTGCATGGCCGACAGCAGCGGTACTTTGCATCGCGATGTGCACGCCACCTCGCCAACCTGGTGTTCACTCGGTCTCCCATTGTTTCACTTGCAAACGGTTCATCGGTGCAATCATGCACTTCGTCATGCCGTTTGACTTGTAAGCAACAAGAACAAAAGGAATCAATGCACCCGCAAGCGCCCTTGAATCGCGTCAACCTTTCCTCTCAAGCAGCCTCTTTGGATCGTGTGCTTCGTCTTCGCTTAATGCTTGTGGGCTCTGAAAGTGGGGCTGCTACAGAGACTGGATCTCTAAGTGCCGTTTCTAGTTGGCTTGTACCATTCATGCTAAGCTCAGCAGTAGAAACGGCTTCTTGACGCTCAAGTGGTGCTTCTAGGTCGGCAATTCCCTGCGTGGTTACTTGTGATGGGACCGTGCTGCTTGGAACGGCTTGTTGACCCCTTTGTGTTGTTTCTACATCCATAAGTCCCCGCACAGTTACTTGTGATGGGACTGTGCTACTTGTTTTAAGCTGAATAACAGTTACAACGTCTTGTGTGAAACGACCAATGCCCGTCTCCGATAATCGGGCTCCTGTTGTAGTAAATTCATTGGTTGCCACAGTTTGCAATGCACACTGGGCGTTCCACATACCAAGTATCTCATTTGTATAGTTGGACAACATGGTTGAACCATCACCCACATGCTCCAATATGGCACCGCATGCATGCCAGACGAAATCCACCACACCTGGCACTCGACAATTTCGAATACTGCTCTGTGCGGCAGGTGGGATTTCTATTGAGATACTGAAACCATTTTGAAATTCACTTGCAACTTGGGAAATATCTGTGAAGGCGCATGTCAATGTGGCTTCATTTGACATATAAATACAAGCTTGCACGACATTATCACATGTACAAGGCATTTTGCTGAGATTGCCCAAAATCGTGGTGAGTATTGCAGCCGGAATAGTAGTCGTATTCATATATACCCATAATGTAATCTTAACACATTCCTGCACTGCAGCAAATGATGAAGTAAAGCGCTGTGAGTTCATTTGTAAAGCATTTAAACACAACATTTGAGCTGTCCATATTTTACAAATGCTAGTGGCCATGCCTTGACTGTTTTCAACCCAATCCAGCCCCAACTTTTGCATATGGAAATATGCCTTAACAACTAGCTCAGGGAGCGTGTTAGCAGCAGGACATCCTCGCATGCTCAAATCCGATTTCGATGCTTTCCATTGTTTTGCAAACATTTCTACAGCCTGTTTCACACGCCCTTTCTGTATTGGCCCTTTGAACTCTAACATTGACCACAACCGCTTCCTACAAACCATGACATCCTCTGTGATGGTGTCTTGACTGATTGCAGTTGCGAAAGTTTGCATGCTATCTGCATGTTCTATAGTTTCTGCAACGAAAAAGCAATACAGCATTTTCAGCACTTGGACATCTATGCTACAAGTTTTTGGCACACTTGTAAAAATAGTCACCCATTCCTGCAGTGCAGGGTTATTGGCTAACATGATATTCACCTATCACGGAGTTCTAATGTGTCATAAGTCAAATCACCAGATAGTTAGTGCTTTTGCTGTATGCTTTTGCTTTATGCTCAATGCTTTTGCTTTACGCTTCAGGGTTGTGCTTCGGGAAGGCAATCGTGCATCCGTATGCCTTTTTCTTGGATGGCCTCTCTCTTCCTCCTGCAGTCCACCCCAACACACTTGTAAAAATAGTCACCCATTCCTGCAGTGCAGGGTTATTGGCTAACATGATATTCACCTATCACGGAGTTCTAATGTGTCATAAGTCAAATCACAAGATAGTTAGTGCTTTTGCTGTATGCTTTTGCTTTATGCTCAATGCTTTTGCTTTACGCTTCAGGGTTGTGCTTCGGGAAGGCAATCGTGCATCCGTATGCCTTTTTCTTGGATGGCCTCTCTCTTCCTCCTGCAGTCCACCCCAACACAACACATTTCACGTCAAGACTGCATTCAGGTCCGCTATCTTTGATCGTACCGTATCACGGCAAACGTAAATCGTGATCTTCGTAAATCACAGCACTGAATATACATTCTAGATGTGCAGGAAGTACCACAAGAATTTACAAATACACACATTTGCTTTTGCATTTGCTGTTGTGGGTGCACTTTTCAACATAGTGCAAATGACTTTCTAAAAATAGCATTGCTATGATCCCTAAACCCTAAACCCTAATCCCGCATACCCCATACCCCAAATGTTTCTGATACAACCGCTTCAACAACATAGTGCTACATCTCCCAACACATATGCATTTGGTCATTTTGCCACAGACACCTGGTAGAAGCTGCCTAACGCAACACATGTGGTATAGGGGCCCTCAAAGATCCTAAGGGTCCCAAAGGCCCCCAAGGGACATGTCATTCTTAATACGCAACCACCTCCCAAAATCACCATGTGTGTTTTGCTCCTGATTTTCTAAGCTTTTACCTGGTAGTTCTTGTTAGCAGTCTGTTGGTTTCTCTTGCATCATCATCACTCGCTTCAAGCCTTATACCCTCCTTCAATGCGCATCTGCACCCCCCCTATTTTCAGTTCCAGCTTTGTCAGATCAAGTTTTTCCAAGCTATACATCGTCTTTCCACGCTCCAACTAACAGACATCTGTTCCTATACATTTGAGCTTACAACTCTACAATGTGTTGTGCTTTACCTGTTGGGAATAGCATTGCTGCCACTATTTCTCAGGAGCATTTGCACACCTCCTTATGTCCACTACACAATACCCAATACCCCAAATGTTTCTGATACAACCGCTACCACAAATACTGCTACATCTCCCAACACATATGCAGTTACTCATTTTGCCAGAAACACCTGGTGGAAGCTGCCTACTGCAACACTATGGTATACAGGCCCCTCAAAGATCTTAAGGGCCCCAAAGGCCCCCAAGGGATATGTCATTCTTGATACACAATCACCTCACAATAACACCATGTGTGATGCGACCGCTTCATCAAATACTGCTACATCTCCCAACACATATGCATTTGTTCATTTTGCCACAAACACCTAGTGGAAGCTGCCTACCGCAACACATGTGGTATACAGGCCCCTCAAAGATCCTAAGGGCCCCAAAGGCCCCCAAGGGACATGTCATTCTTAATACGCAACCACCGCACAATATCACCATGTGTGTTTCGCTCGTGATTTTCCAAGCTTTTACCTTGTCAGTTCTTGTTAGCAGTCTGTTGGTTTCCTTTGCATCATCATCACTACCTTCAGGCCTTGTACCTCCTTCAATGTGCATCTGCAACCCCCCTACTTTCAGTTCCAGCTTTGTCAGATCGAGTTTTTCCAAGCTATACATCGTCTTTCCAAGCTCCACCTAACATCTGAACCTGTGTGAAGACATCTGTTCCTATACATCTGGGCTTACAACTCTACAATGTGTTGTGCCTTACCTTTTGAGAATAGCATTGCTGCCACTATTGCTCCGGAGCATTTGCAAACCTCCTTATGTTCACTACACAATACCCAATACCCCAAATGTTTCTGATACAACCGCTTCAACAAATACTGCTACATCTCCCAACACATATGCATTTGTTCATTTTGCCACAAACACCTGGTGGAAGCTGCCTACTGCAACACATGTGGTATACAGGCCCCCCAAAGATCCTAACGGCCCCAAAGGCCCCGAAGGGACATGTCATTCTTAATATGCAGCCACCTCACAGTATCACCATGTGTGTTTTGCTCGTGATTTTCCAAGCTTTTACCTTGTCAGTTCTTGTTAGCAGTCTGTGGGTTTCCTTGCATCATCATCACTCGCTTCAGGCCTTATACCCTCCTTCAATCCGCATCTGCACCCTCCCTACTTTCAGTTCCAGCTTTGTCAGATTAAGTTTTTCCAAGCTATACATCGCCTTTCCACTTCACTAGCATTCCTATATGATCGTCACTCGGATGCACCAATTTCCATACTTTCGTCACTCGGATGCAGCAATTTCCATACTTCCGAAATGATTTGCCAACATGCACCCTCTTTTATTCAGCATCTGCACCCTCCCAACTTTCATTCATATTCGTATTGAACTTCGCCACATCGGCTTTCCCTCAGCTGCCTCGCTGATTCCCAGCCTGCGTTATCCGGACCGTCCCATGCCGACTCTCCTCTCCTCTCCTCTCCCCTCCCAACCCATCTTTCTCCAACCTCCCCACCCATCTGTGGTACTCTGCGAATCTCTGCTGCACACCGGCACTTCGGCTTGCAACCAGAAATGCAAGAGCAGAAGAAATAGCTTATGGAAGTGACGCTGCTTGTGACCCCTCGGGCACGGGGGACCCCTGCACCCTCCTTTATTCAGGCCCTGCACCCTCCCAACTTTCATTCAAATGTCTGTTGAGCTTCATCACATCGGGTCACAGAGAAGTTACGCGGTCGACGACAGATCTGCCGACGACATATACGTACAAATCCCCACATACCCACATCCCCACATTTACAACTATAGTTTTGAGTTGCCTCCCTTGTTTTCATTCTAAACCTGCTGCTTCATCATTCTTGATATTTTTTCTTCTATTTACAAGATCACATATCAAAACCCTAAGTATATGCTCGTGCCGACGGGATTTCAACAGACCGGCTTTCACCTGCGATGGCCCTGCAAACCAAAGATCCTACTGCCAAGATCAAGTCATCAGCCAGTCTCTGTCATCAAATCCGTTGTGTACCCCGATCTGCGCTTTCTCTCATACATTCCGACTCCGCAACATAGCCGTTCTGACACCCGCTGTCATGGATAGGACCTTCTCTCACCACAGAACCGCCTCCACACGGACTCCGCGCCGTTTCCACGGCGCAGCGTTACCTGCAATACACCGCAATACAACGCTGTACACAGGCTGTACAAAAGCCTCCGCTCAGGCTGCCACGCCGCGAAATCCCATCTTTCCGTGCTAGATTTCCGATTTAAACAGTAGATTTGCGATTTACAGGGCTTATGGACAGCTTCCGGACCTCGGAGCTACACCGCATCTCGGCGGAGCTGAACCCTGTTTATTTCAGTGCCGTTGCCAACCGAATTTTTGACTTTCTTATATGCCTGCCTCGGATCTCTGGCGCGTGCAAGGCGTTACCAGCGCGTCCCCATTATAGGCCTCCCCAGCGGGCATCCAAGGCTGTCGGCCCCCGACACCGGAAAACCTGCACCCCAGAGGGGGCAGGTTAATTACAGCGCGACACGGTGGCGGACGCGGGAAGTCACGGAAACACTGAATCTCGAGAATCAAAGGCCCGAATCCTGACAAGTCCGATGCAGTTGGACAGAATGAAAGGGCGGAATCCGGACGAGGACGCCCGTGTCCAAGGAAAAAACGCCTCAGTCCGAAGGTGCATGTCCAGAGGTGAGAACCCACACTCCGCCAAATAAATAAGTACAATCGATTTTTCAACCGCGGATTGTACCCCTTGAAAGGCGTTGCACGGACCTGGCAGCACCATCACGTGTAGTCCACGTGGGCTACTTCAGTCCAAAAGCTTAGCTCGATGCCCCGAAAAAATCTCGCGCCTTAGGCACATACAGGAGTGGTGAAGACGCAAGCCGCAGAGAAGGGTAGCCCAACTACAACCGGTCAGTCTTGGGTCCGCTTGCATTTACTTTTAAATTAAAAGTAGGCAAAGTATTTGTGTGGGAGTGGAGGAAACGTGCGTGGAGGGGGATGGTGGGGTACCGGATGTTGGCTCCGTTGTAGCAGTTCCAAGGTTAAGTTGCGAATCACAGCTTTTCAGCACTTTTCGGTTCCACATTTGGAGCTACAGTTTAGCAAGTATGCATTTTCAATGTGGTGGGCTGGCTTTATTTGAGGCTTCACTCCTTGTTAGAGGCGATGTTGGGCACACGGGCCCGGCAATGCTATTTGTCTGATGGGGGACCGGGCTTAAAGCATGTGGGTTCGAGCGTGCCTAAGTGAAAGAACTCAGATTTTGGGGGCCTTTGGTTGCTTGCGCAATGCTACGTTAAGTAGTTAAAACCAGCAAAGTTCCAGTTTGCGCAACGAAAATATACTTACTTAGGGACTATTTAACGCTTTTGGCAAAGGGGGACACTGCCTAATGAGTCTGCGGACCAGCTGCAAACCCATTGTACTTATTTATTTGGGGGAGTGCCAGAAATTCTAAGCAGTGCAACAGACCAAGCAGCGGCGGAAAAAATGCGCATAAGGCAGAGGCCTTGAAATACACCCACGCTCCACCAATGGAAAACCCATGTCCATCAAAAATCCCACGCCCCTAAAACGCCCCCCTCCTGAAAAATCACCCCCCCCCCCCCAAAAAAAACCCACATTCTGCCCCAAAAAAACATCCTCACAAAACATCCTTAACAAAACCTCTCTCTCTCTCTTTGTCTCTCTCTCCTTTGGTGGGTGTTAGGGAGCCACACAGTCGGGCTGAAATCAGTACACGTCAGTATCCACAAGAACAAATTTTGCCCAGTCTACTACTGCTGATCTCGGTGTTTTTCTATCTTCAAAAACAAATTTCTAAATACCTGCAGCCTGTTAGTTTGGGGGCATATCTTTTACACTATCAAATGTTCTCCCCCCCCCCCCTCTCTCTCTCTCTCTCTCTCTCTCTCTCTCTCTCTCTCTCTCTCTCTCTCTCTCTCTCTCTCTCTCTCTCTCTCTCTCTCTCTCTCTCTCTCTCTCCCTCTCTCCCTCTCCCTCTCCCTCTCTCCCTCCCCCTCCCTCCCTCCCCTTGTCTTTCACCTCCACCACCCTCCCCCACTTGTTGGTGGGTGTTAGGGGAGCCACACAGTTGGGGTGATATCAGTACACCTCAGTATCCACAAGAACAACTTTTGTCCAATCAACTACTGTTTATCTTGGTGTTTAAACTTTAAGATTTTTTCTATCTGCAAATCACAATTTCTAAATACCTGCAGCCTAATAGTTTGGGGTCATATCTTTCTGAGTTCGCGCTGCGACTCAGTTTTCACACTACCAGATGTTCTCTATCCCTCCGTCCCTCCCTCTCCCCCCCCCCCTCTCTCTCTCTCCGTCTCTCTCTCTCTCTCTCTCTCTCTCTCTCCTCTCTCTCTCTCTCTCTCTCTCTCTCTCTCTCTCTCTCTCTCTCTCTCTCTCTCTCTCTCTCTCTCCAGAAATTGTGGAGGAAAGAAGCAGGGGCCCCACCCCTCCAGACCTGAACATGAAGACGCCAGCGAGAGAAAGGCCATCCCCATATGTGCATTTCATAAAGGTCGAGCAAAGAGGTTTACGGGTAGAAGGGGAAGGGCAAGGGAGGATGGGAGTCGGGTGAAGAGCAGAAAATGTGGGAGACAGGGGCAAAGAAGAGGAAAGGCAGACTGTGGAATGAAATTTCAGAATGGAAACACGAGTGGCATGGACCGAAGGTAAAGGTTTGGCCCGAAAGAGGAGAAAGCGTTGCGATGCCGCGATGCCCCTAAGACCTCGGTGGAAACATGGGACGACGGCAGAAATATGCAAAGAATCGGTGGCAACGAGCACAGTTTAAAAGAAGATTGACATACCCTGGGTTCGATGCGTGGATGCCTAGCCAGGGAGGCAGAGAGACGTGTGGCGAGGATGCGGATCCGGCAGGAGACAAAAATAGAAGCAGACATGCGATGGTGGGATCGACACAGAGCATCGGAAGATACAGATGTGAGGTAGAAACCTAGGCACAAGACATCGAAAGCAGGCGTGCGCGTCTAGGATGCTAGCGGCGATGCGGGGGATCTCGCCTCCGACACACATACTTAACAACAATCACGGGGTAAGCCTGTCACTGTAGTGAGGATAGAAAAAACGTCAGATTACGAACGAAACCTGAGAGTGCGGCAGAGTAGAAACACGATGGGCCAGTCGCAACTTGCTTGCAGTGAGGGCCGTGCTAATCTGGGAGAGCCCCCTGGGCTGGCCTCGTGGACTATCCGGCGTCCACGTGCGAGGAGGTACACTGCACGTCAGCGGAGGCATCCGGCAATGCGCAAAGAAAATGGGCAGCGCCCAAAGGAAATCACACGGCACAGGACACGAGGCAGGACGCGGGGCTGGACATGCAAAACGACAAAACACACGGCACAGGACACGGGGCAGGACGCGGGCGGCGAGCTCCGTCTCAGCCGGAGGCGACAAAATGAACTCGCCTCCGGCTCGTGGAGAGTTTGTCGCCTCCGGCTGCTCCTCCTCCTCCGGAGGAGTCGCAGCCTTCGGCGACAAACTGGGCCGAGGTCGGACCGAGGGGAGAGTTTCCGCGGAGAATGGCCAAGGTTAGGCCATTTACCGATGCTCGCCGAATGATCAGCGAGAGCGTTGCGCTGAGCGCAATCGATTAACTCCCGGAGAATGGGACCAATTCGGATGACGATATCCAGTTTGATCCGCAGGCTGGTCGCCGCGGACGCCCGGTGGGGCCGATTTCTGTGCGGAATTGCTCCACAGATGGCTCGGCAGGTCGGAGACGTGGGCAGGGGATGATCCCGCGCCGGAGCGAGCAGGAAGGCCCCAGGGACGCAGGTGCGAGCAGCTGTGGACTGCCCTGCGGGAGGCGCGGCCTGAAGCGCGTGAAATCTGCCATAGAAAAAGCGGCGTAACGATGAGGCCTCCCGCAACGCGATGGGCCCGCCGCTTTCATGAGGGGAAGGGGGCGTTAGCAAGGCCCCAGGGAGGCACCAGCCAGCAGGAGGGAGGCTCTTGCTTTGGCGTTCTGATCAAGATGGGGAATGCGGGAACGATGAGGCCTCCCGCAGCCGCGATGGGCCCGCCGCTTTTACGAGGGGAGGGGGCGACATCAGTGTTTCAACGATGCATGCACGATACAACGGGATTCGTACTGACAGCAAAACCATTCGTATCAGATACCTGCATAAAGTGTTTAACGACGGCTAGATGCTGGAGTATAGCTCCTCTATAAAGGGGTGGCAGTTCATATCCATGGAAGTCCTCGAGTGTCAGTATTTATGGTAGTGCACACGTGTCACACAGATTTTGGCAGATCTGTTGGTTTGCAATGTCCAGTACTTGTGCAGTCGGCCTTGTTGGCACGAATGATCCATGCGTGGTCCTGTTGCCCCCGTAATGTGCTAAGGCTGCGGTATATTACAGGGATGAAGCCGGGTTGAGATGCTGTTGGCAATAAAGAAGGGGTGATATATAACGGGAGCCGGCGCCGATATCTTAAAAAACCCACAACTTTGTTCAGTCCATGCCATGGCAAGTAACACGTTTTGGCCGGGCAGCTCTTAGAGTGTATGGGATGGGGAAGGGATGGGGCGTCCTGCATGAAGACCACTTGCGGAACAAGCACTCCCACTATTTGCAGTATTTAAAACGAACAGAAATATAAGCGTGCTTGAAAGGGCACAAACTCGAGCGGAAGTGTGGATGCCTCGTTAAAGTCCACAAACTCCTCGTATATATTTGTCCGATGGGTACATTCTCGGCCTGAATACAAGTGTACTTAGCTTCTTCATTTGCATTGTTAAAGGGTGGCGATGGTGAGAGAGTGGAGCTAAGGTTGGCCCGCGAGGGGGGGGGGGGGGGGAGGGAGGGAGGGAGGGGGGGGGGGGGGGGGGAGAGAGAGAGGAGGAGAGAGAGAGAGAGGAGAGAGGGAGAGAGAGAGAGAGAGGAGAGGAGAGGAGAGAGGAGAGAGAGAGAGAGAGAGGAGAGAGAGAAGAGAGAGAGAGAGAGGGGGGAGGGAGGAGGAGGGAGGGGAGAGGAGAGGGAGAGGAGGAGAGAGAGAGAGAGAG
>MVGU01001821.1:2500-7500 GCA_002005505.1 Botryococcus braunii
TGAAGATCTCCCATGTGCTCACCCAAACTGCGTGTTGTGCTCCCATGACACTTTGTTAGGAAGATAGGAAAGCAAAGATCTCCCATGTGCTCGTCCAAACTGCGTGTTTCGCCCTCCATAGCGGTTTAATTGGAATTGGACGATAGAAAAGGAAGATCTCTCACTTGCTCGGCCACATTGCATGTTTCGCCCTCCATGGCGGTTTACTTGGAGATCGGAAAGGAGGATTGCCAGTGTGCTTGGCCAAGCTGCGTGTTTCACCCTCCCTCATGCGGTTTGGGTCGCAGCACGACTACGGAGCGTACACCCCCAAGCCGCCTGAAGGAGCTCAGACAATTCCACTGCCGAGCGTGGGTGCCACAAGGGGCCTTCTGGAGTCAGTTTTCAGGCAGCGCCTGCTGGAGCAGGCCAATGTGAGCATGTGCACTGGCACAGCTGCAGGCCTCCTCTGGACAGATGATGGCTCTGCAGTCCTGGGTGCCTCCCCCTCTCTGCTCCTCTCCTACTGCATTCCCGCGAAAAATCAATGAATAAAGAAGAAATAGAAATAAAAGTTAATGTCTGAACATCGAAAACAAATAGTAGTAGTAGCAGTAGTAGTAGTAGTAGTAGTAGTAGCAGTAGCAGTAGCAGTAGCAGTAGCAGTAGCAGTAGCAGTAGCAGTAGCAGTAGCAGTAGCAGTAGCAGTAGCAGTAGCAGTAGCAGTAGCAGTAGCAGTAGCAGTAGCAGTAGCAGTAGCAGTAGCAGTAGCAGTAGCAGTAGCAGTAGCAGTAGCAGTAGCAGTAGCAGTAGCAGTAGCAGTAGCAGTAGCAGTAGCAGTAGCAGTAGCAGTAGCAGTAGCAGTAGTAGTAGTCGTGGTGGTGGTGGTGGGGGTGCAAAGTTTACACTTTTTTCTCGAATCCTATTAGTAGCAGTGTTAGTTAGAATTACATCAATAGTATTAATCAAAGTTTTACAATATGTTACTGTATTCGGGTACTTTGCATAAGGGAAGATTGAAGCCTTTGTGGTACTGAGTGGTACCTACTGGTGTGGTACTTATTGGTGTGGTACTGCATTGCACAGTACTGTATGGTACTTATATGGAACTGGATTTTTTTTTTATTTTTTTTTTTTTTTTGGGTAATGTGAGGTAGTTACATAAGTGGTACCTGGTATGCATTGATCCTTACTTATTAAACTTGAAAAAGGAAATGAAATCTTCCTTTCAAGGTATTCTTTACTCCTATATCTACTACAAGGAGAACACCTTATACTCTACCGTTTACTATATAAGCTACCATATGCCATGCATGATCACTATCCGCATTGACTTTACGGGAGCGCTGGCGGGTACTACTACAGCGACTACAGTCCACTTTTAGCCATCACACTCCTTTTCCAAGGACTCTGGGGGGCCTGGGTACTTGTCATGGAGGAGACTGGCTTGTCTGTGAGAGGCTGCCTGGGAAATGAGGAAGCACGGAGGGCAGGAACGGGGGCACGGGGGTGAAGGGGGAGAGGAGTGGAAAAGGAGGATTTCGGGGTGAAAAAGGGCAGGAGGATCCAGGCATGGAGCTGAGCATTTGTGGCTGAAAAAGGATTGTAATAGCTAGAATGGGGCAGGATGATGCGGGCTTGAGGCTGAGCGTAATGGCTGAAAAGGGAGTGTAAATGGATGTAAGTGGGATGGCTGAAAGTGGAATGGTGTGGCTGGAGAAGGGGGAGGAGGATGCGGGCTTGAGGCTGAGCGTACTGGCTGAAAAAGGAGTGTTAACGGCTGGAAAAGGAGTGTGATGGCTGAAAGGGGAGTGTAGTGGCTGAAGGAGGGCAGGCGGATGCAGGCGCGAAGCTGATCGCAAGGTCTGAAAAAGGAGTGGGATGGCTGGAAAAGGAGTGTAATGGCTGAAGGAGTGTTAATGGCTGGGAAAGGGGTGTGATGGCTGAAAGTGGAGTGTAGTGGCTGAGGAATGGCGGGAGGATGCAGGCGTGAAGCTGAAGTCTGGAGAGGAAGTGCGAGGGCAGCTTGTGGTTGATGCCAGCGGGCGCGGGAGCAAGACCATGGAATGGCTGTCCGAGAGGGGCATCCAGGACCTGCCCGAGCCCGAGGCTGTGCGCCCAGGTATCATTTACAGGACCTGCCTGATGGACCGCTCTCCCGAGTGGCCCGCGGTAACCCCTTCCCCTCTCGCAGAATCCTGCTGGCACTTTTGTCCCTTCGTTTCTGTGCATTCCTGTGGACGCATGGTTTTGTGTATGTGCTCATGTTTTATTGTGACATACCTCCCTTGCTCTGTAGAGTGAGTGTGGGGGGGGGGGTGTGGGGGGTGGGGGAGAGAGGATGGTTGCATGAGCGTTTGGGATCTGCATGCACAACGGGCAAACAACAACAGATCACCACACCAGATCACCATATGTGCACACACGCACACACACACACACACACACACACACACACACACACACACACACACACACACACACACACACACACACACACACACACACACACACACACACACACACACACAACCCACACACACATCCACAAAGAGGACAAAGACAATTGCACACACTTCGGGATGGGCACAAGTGGCGGAAAACATACTTGACATGAAAGCAAGTAGAGGTGACTGTTCTCTGACAGGACTACAGGTGACTTGCGAATTGCATAAGCGGGGCTATATAGACCTTGACAGTGATTCTGTGCAGGACATATCTCTGATGGCAGTATTTGGGCGACCGGTGTCGTCAAAATTTGGGGGAGTTCTTGCTGTTGAGAACTCCAAATTGATGGTGCACTCCCCCCTCCCCTCTGTTTTCTCTTTCACCTCAATTCTGTCGTTCACAGCTGTGTTCCTGTGGTTGTTCCTGTCTCCGAGTCTGTCTCCGATATGGTTGTCATCTTGTTGTCACAATTCTGTGGTCTCAAATGTGTTGTCTGAAATACTTTGTCGGATATGTTGTCTGCTTAGTGTCTTTGATGTCTTGTCGTTCACGTCTGTTGTTCTTCACGCCGATCTTGCCTCTCATGCCTGTGTTTTGTTTCACGTGTCTGGACTCCCTCACGCCTGTGTTCTGCTTCACGCCAGTTGGCAACTCACGTCTGTGTTGTCGTCAAACGTCCAAGTTGTCGCTCACATCTGTGTGGTCTCTTTCACATTCCTGTTTTCACTCGTATCTTTGTTCTCGTTTATATAAATTGGGTCATTCCCATCTGTGTCGTCCACGTCTGCATGTTCTCATTCACAGCTCAGTTCTCTTTCACATCTGTGATCTCCTTCACTTTAATGGGGTCCATCACGTTGGCGTTGCCTTCCTTATCAATGTTGTTGCTCATGACTGTGCGTCCTCCTTCATGTTTTTGTCCTGTGTTACATCTGCTCTCTCCTACCCGTCAGTGTGTCACACACGTCTCTGGCGTCTTTCACGTCCAGGCTGTTGTCCACATCAGTGTGTTTTCTTTCATATGTATGGCCTCTTTCACAACCATGCCACCACTCACGTCTATGTTGTCATTGACGCCTGTTTTGTCTTCTCCCCTTCACTTCTCCCCTTCAAGTGCGTTAGCTTGTTGGCTGTTGTGAATTCTCCACTTTATCGCCCACTATTTTGAAGCTCTCCCTCGCTTTTCCGTCTGCCCGTCCCGACCTCACGGCACCATCCAAGGAGGGACAACAACAGGGAAAGCCCAGAAATGGGGATGGGCAAAGAAAAGGTTCTTTTGGGTTTTGGAAGAGGCCCCAAGGGCCCCCGGAAGGAAGATGGAGCCGAACAGACAAACATCACCACCACAACAACAACAACAACACCAACAACAACAACAACAAGAACAACAACAACAACAACAACAACAGCAACAACAACAACAACAACAATAGCAGCAGCAGCAGCAGCAGAAACAACAATAGCAGCAGCAGCAGAAACAACGATAGCAGCAGACAGCAGAAACAACGATAGCAGCAGCAGCACAAACTATTGGGGTCCAAAGAATGGAGGGCCTACACAAAGTCCAGGGGAGCTCTGAAGCGAGAAGGAAGGAAAGGAAAGAAGAAAGGGGGGCATTGTGGTCGTACAGGGGTAGGTGGCAACAGGGGAGGTACGTTGGCCATGCTGGGGTAAATTATAAGACAAATGCTGCTAAATACAAACCGCAACGCCAAGCGAGTGATGGTTTGTGCGCTTATGGAATAGGTGAAAGTGCCAAAAGTGGGGAAGGGGGAAAGAAACATCTGTGTGTTCCGTGCTGACAATCAATTTAAAAAACAATGTCCTCTTGGGGACCCCACAGATTCTTCCGGCCATTTGTAGCAGACTCTGATCTTTGACGCCAAGGGTGTGCTGAGCACGCAGCTGATAGGTTGCGGATCTGGCTCTAGTGTGCCCCCAGAGGACCCGAAAGGCCTAGTGGAGTGGTCATCCACATTGCCGGCGCCCGACATCTACAACGGTTCGAACCTCTTCAGTAAAGGAGGAAAGTCTAAAGAGTCTTCCGACTGCCCCACGTATGCAGTGGCTCGATAACTTACAGTGGCTGGACTTTTCCCCTCAAACCAATTCTCAATGGCTCGGAAATTAGCATTGAATTAGCAAAAAAAGCATTGAACCTTTTTCCTGCAATTACTATGGCCCTCATTGGACGGTGGGCTGGACATCAGCGGCACTTGCATGGCCTGCTTCTGCTTTCTTTGCCCAATCCCGCATGGCTCGTCCATTCTGGTATGTCTTGACGTGGCTGGACTTTCACGGACTCATCATCAGACCGTCTCCGTCTCACCCTTGCTGCAATCAGGTGTTCCGGTACTCATCATCACACACACACACACACACACACACACACACAACACACACCACACACACACACACACACACACACACACACACACACATCTCTCTCTCTCTCTTTCTCTTCACTCTCTCTCTCTCTCTCTCTCTCTCTCCTCTCTCTCTCTCTCTCTCTCTCTCTCTCTTCTCTCTCTCTCTCTCTCACACACACACACACACTCACACACACACACACA
>MVGU01001821.1:12500-33155 GCA_002005505.1 Botryococcus braunii
CCTCACAGAGAAATGTGGAGGAATCCCAAAAAGCTTGTGTCTGGGAGTTTTCTTATCAGAGCGTCAAAGACGTTCCTCTGCAGAGAACTGTTTCAATTCAAATTATTTCAATTCACTTTTTTAAGTGACGTGGGTAGTGAAAGTGGGCCACGGTACAAGCCTCGCATGCTTGGCCTCCCTGTGACCGTCCGTGAGCCATTCTATATATAGCTACACTGGTGTCGGGCGGACGGACGAGCTTGTGGTCGGGCGGGCGGTCCTGCAGACACTGGCTAGACTATGATGGTACTGTGATGGTGATGGTACAGACACTGGTTAGACCGTGATGGTACAGACACTGGCTGGACTGTGATAGACCATGATGATAGACCGTGTCTGTGACACTGGCTAGACTATGATGTGGGCCACGATATCGTTTACAGCGATCTATGGATGTAGCTACAGGCCGTTAAATATGCATGTGTATTTCGTGACATGCACTCACAGAGGCCCCCCCTTGCTCTGTATACCTCTTGCTTGGTGGCCAAGTGGATTCCCACCCCCTTGAGCTCTGGTGTGGGTGGCATACCACTAAGGGATGGGGGTGGTCCACTAGTTTCGATGTTTCTGAAGGTTTGGCAATCAACAACGATGTGATGAAAAGCTTTTGAGCGGATGATCCCAGTGCGTCTGATTGCTTCCCCCGCCCCCCCACACAGCCCATTTTTCATTTGCGTTCTTGGCCTGAATTCATGAAATGGCATGGATGTGGAGCCGCAGAAACAAGTTCCATGTTGCCATGTAAAATGTGCACACTATGCATAATTTAGGGTAGGGTTTTTTGGAAGGTCAATGTACTTTCCGCAGTCGCAACTGGCGAGACAACATTGTACCCACGGTACCCATGGGATATGTCCAGTGCAGGACAGACATCATGGTAACACGGTGTCTTTGTTCTGCAAGGAACACGCAATCTGGTAGGCATGTTGATACCATCCCCCTCCTTGTTTGACGTCTGCTAGCAATGCTGCCTAAGGCAGCGTTGCCTTCCTTACGCTTGTACGGCAAGCTTGCATCTGGGGCAGCCCTCCGGACTGCAGTGCAATCCATCGTTGCTTCAAAGTTCCCATTTGTAGGTTGGGGCCATGGCTACGTACATCGTCAATACATCGTTCGATACATCGTCGTTACTCTTCATATACTTTACTAACCGAAGAGTGCATCTGGCACGCGAAAGGGGACTCTACAGTTACTTACGGTGTTGCCCGCAATCAATCGTCAATGACTCCCTATGCATTTCCGACATGCGAAATAGATGCTCAACATTGATGAGGGACGGTTGCTACGGGGTGCATCGAAGAAAATACTGCTGAGCGGTCCATTCTCAAAGAAAATTTCTAAAGCCTACCCACTACGATTTCGGTCCTCAGCAACACTCTTTACGGTTTACCCATTCTGACAGTCAAGATTCGTAGTTTTCTTTGTAACCGTGCTCATACCCTATATAGCCCTCCAGCGGGTACATCGCGATATATCAATAGACGCCTGCTTAGAACTTAATAGGACTGTAGTTCGAGGGCCATAGTTTCACTGTCCGTGCTACCGTGATACATCAGCGCTTATTTTTAAGAGTGTTCCAAGCTTCCTTAAGGATCAGTAAACGCGATTTGCTTGTTTGGTTTTAACGGGTATCACAAAAGATCCTGAGAGAGAGAGGGGAGGGGGAGGGAGGGGGGAGAAGAGGGGGGAAGAGAGAGAGAGAGAGAGAAGAGAGAGAGAGAGAGAGAGAAGAGAGAGAGAGAGAGAGAGAGAGAGAGAGAGAGAGAGAGAGAGATAGAGAGAGAGAGAGAGAGAGAGAGAGAGAGAGAGAGAGAGAGAGAGAGAGAGAGAGAGAGAGAGAGAGAGAGAGAGAGAGAGAGAGAGAGAGAGAGAGAGAGAGAGAGCGCGCTGGCACGCACACACGCACGTGCGCGCGCAAGCAAAAACAAAAAGAACTGTCAACAATAATGATTCCCAAGGAAAACAACAACCTGACTGCCCCGGCCCGGGTCTCCGATTCCAAACGAATGCAGATTTTAAGAAGAGGGGTGGATCAAGTGAAGAGTGATTACCCATATTTCCCCAAATCCTCTCCCCATAAGCGGTGGGCCGCTGCATGCAAAAAGCGCAATGGCTATGGCAGACAGGTCCCTAATTTTCTGATTTCCAATACCATAACCGGTTACCCTTGCCTTTCAAACAGCTTTGTTATCATGAGTTAAACCACACATGTGTACACGGCATATGGATTTTGTCATCGAGCACTTTACGTAACGTATGCTGCATACGGTATGCATCCTTAGAAAGGTCACAACTTGGCAGTTGCCATTAACGGTGCAAGCTTCCGCACAGGTACGGAACCAAGCTTAAACAGCTGCTGTTTGTGCTTTTGTGCTTTAAACATTTGAGGGGGCGACGTCAAAGCTATTACAGCGGGGTCGAACCCGATGCAACCGCCAGATGAATTGGACAGTTCAAATATACAATTTTTCAAGAGGGCCAAAACTGTAGACGCCGTGTTCTATACAAAAGCTTACTCAACCACAGTGCTCACCCCCCCCCCCTTGCAGTTGCATCAGCTCTGCTTCAATTTGACAAGATTGTCATGTGACGACGTCTTACCTGATATTACTGCAGAGATTCGCATTCTACCCAAAACAATGCAAAAAAAAATTATAAATATGACTCGCGCTACACGCTAAAAATCGGAGCACGCCAACTTCCTGGCGGCAACAGGGGAATGCACCCCAACTAAAAAAGTAATTCAGAACTTGACTAGCTTAAAAACTGTACAGTACTGCCAATCTCGACGACCAGGGGGATGTCCTGGGGCATACGCGCATGCGCTTCGCGGTACAAACGCGATTGTTTACCATCAACAATTTGGTAACGAGCGACCTTGCAATATGCACAGAAGGTCTGCGGTAAAACCCCCATACGAGATATGCGCAGAATGCTTGCATTTGCATGATATATCAACCAATCTGAACGGTTTTGCGGAGCTCTCAGGCGCGACATCATCTTATATCGGCCCCCTGAACATGTCGACCCATCTGAACAGTTTCGAGGAGCCTGCAAGCACTTCCAAGCTGCATCTCCCTGCAAGCACTTTCAAGCAGTTCCACTCGCTAATTCCCTCGTTATTAGCTAATGGAGCTTCCAAGCAGTGATGGAGTGCTTGCATTTGGGTTGATCCCTGATTAACAAATATAATTAAGCAGCAGGTGCTGAGTGTTGGGCTCCCGGGCTCTCATGAGGTGCTTGGAGGCCAGACACAAAATTGAGCAGCAACTCAGTGTACTGCTCAGGGTGAACGCGATAATGCTCGCAATGCTTCGTGTTTGCCCACAAGTGCGATGTGACCCTCGCCCCCCGAGCCTCCTGCCACCAACACAACATCCCCTCAGAAGCCTGCAGCCTCGGCTCAGACGCCCACCCTCCCTGCATCATCCATCATCAACCCCTCACCACGCTCCCAGATGGCAAAGGACCAATGCAGGTCCTGCAAGGCTGACAAAAATCCTTCTTCCAGCAATTTACCTGTAACAGCACGTAGTCTGATGAAGCACAACACAAGGCCTTCCTCCGAATGGAAGCTGGGTGGCAAGTACCCATCCAGTACAAGAGCCTGGCAGCACTCACCGTGTGCAACTGGGCAAACCTCTGCTCAGGAATTACTTTACTGAAGACTTGCAGTTGGTGGTGGCTGATTCTAGCCCCGTGATGAGCAGTTGGATTGAGCCGATCGCAGACGTAGAGTACCCCTACACTTGCAGGTGGGTTTTGGGCTGCACATATACGTACGGCTCAACGCGTACGAAACAGAGAGAGAGAGAGAGAGAATCCATTGCAAGGAGTGCATTGATACCTCCCATTGACATCCTCCCATGCAGGATCTTGCAAATGGGCCCATCTGGCATAATCGGAACCAACTGATATAAACTTGTGGGTGAAGAGCAACAAGCATTGCCACGCATGTCGGCCTACAGGATATTCACCTCAAATGTCAACCCAATGACGACTGTTGCATACGCTCGTTCCCTCACTCATTTGCCCTAGCCGCGCCCCCCCCCTCCACCCTCCCTCCCTCCCTCCCCCCCCCCCCCCAGCTCTTTCTCTCTCCCCCTCTCTCCCCACACCCCTCACTCACACACACATACTGACAAACACACACACGCACACACACACACACACACACACACACACACACACACACATGCGCACACACACACACACACACACATGCACACGCACGCGCACGCACTTACATGCACATACACACCCATGTGCCGGTCATGCATGTAAGTCAATGCGGTGCGTGACTTCAGTCATCCCAGGCACGCAAGTCATGGCCTGTGGGACTCGGGGGATGCCAGGTGTGTAAAGCAGTGACGAATCGAATTATGCCAGGCGTGTATAAGTCAGTGATGTCTGTGATTCGGGGCGCTGCGAGGTATGTGAGTCCACGAACGCGTGTCCTTCGAGTTCATGCGAGGTGTGTAAGCCAAAGATGCCTGCAACTCAAGGATGTGTGCACAGCAATCATGCCTAGGACCCATCCACCATCCAGGCATAAAGGTCAACAAAACTTGACGTGGCGTGCGCACCAAGTCAAACAACAATGTCTACGGGCAGGTCCATGCACAAAAGAGTACGGCGTACCTGAATTCTCATGAATCTTTGGACTTCACTTGTTGGAATCAGCGCATCAGCTGCAGAATAGAGAAACAGCTGTGGGCATATGGGAGCTGTAGTTTCCCAAGCATCATAAACCTGCAAACGCATATGCGACCAAGGTTGAGAAGGTTGCTTGTTCGTCAGGTTTGCTCGCCCCTCCCCTCAAGCTCACCATTTTCCTCTGTGTCCCGATGCCAGGTTTATTTCTACTGCCAATCTCACTTCGCATTTAGATGCCTGCGACATACTATGGTATGTTCTGCAGTCGCATAGCATCTACATTCTTGATCGAGTCTCATGCAATACGATCAAGGATGACGCTCTCTGTACCGTGGGTGCTGTTCATCAAACAGAAAACACACGGAAAACACATGGGAAAATCGCGCAACACACAGAAAACACATGTTCCACGAATAGTAGCTTAGAATCTGCGTTTTTTAATAGTCCGGCTTGGATGACAACGCGGATTTGAGAAGTCCAGTGTTCAAAGTTATCAGTTCCCCGGTTTGCTTCACATTGTTTTGAAAACCAGAAAAAGGATGCCACAGAAGGCGAGAGGCCTGGGGGTCAACATTCTCGGGTAGGACTTATCTACCACATGGGGTAACTAATGGCATTATTGCGAATCAGCCCACCAAATAAGCACTTGGACCTGGGTTGAGCTGCGCGCGCGCTTGCTACCATTTCAGATGGTGACAGCCTGTAACGAGGGGCTTGATGAAAAAGCAGGGCCCTGCAACAGTATGCTGTGGCGGATGTGCCACACATAATGGCCCAGTGCCCCTTTCATGGAGACACTCGGCTGTGTAGTGGGTTCTGTTCAAAGGTTTGCTCAAAGATGGCCTGGGACGTCACCTCTTGCAGGCGCTTGGAGATGTAGGGGGAGCCCAGGATCGGCCGGAAGGCGGTACGGGCCATGCTTATCATCCAGGGATGTCTCTCTTCAACTCCATCTGCTGCTTCTCCTAGAGCCGCTGCAGTGAAGCCTCTGACAAACACCACAGCCCTTAGCTCGGCATGTCCTTTTCTCTGTCCTGGTTTGTTTCATCTCATGACCCTCTTTTTTAAGCTCGAATTGATCCCCATGCTCCCATTGACGTGATTGGCACATGCGAGGCTTAAGCTATCATAACAATTGCAATGCACTTGTTGGCTGCTTGCCCGTCATGCTTGCCTGCAGAAATCTTCAGAGAGAGAGAGAGAGAGAGAGAGAGAGAGAGAGAGAGAGAGAGAGAGAGAGAGAGAGAGAGAGAGAGAGAGAGAGAGAGAGAGAGAGAGAGAGAGACAGAGAGAGAGAGAGAGAGAGAGAGAGAGAGAGAGAGAGAGAGAGAGAGAGAGAGAGAGAGAGAGAGAGAGAGAGAGAGAGAGAGAGAGAGGGCGCTTCAGAGGAAAGGAATCCAGACATTATAACTAGCTGCAAAATAAACACGTGTTTCCTGTGCTGGGGACGGCTGTTGGAGCAGCCATGCCCCCACCCATTCCCGCCCACTGGGCAGTGCCCATGCACTCACACTCGTCATGGGGTCCGGCAAATGCATAGCTAGACAGACAAGACTGCAAAGCAGATGTGAAGTGAGTCACAGAGAGAAAAGTTATACATTCCTGCAAGACGCAACCGCATACCTGGCTGATACATCTGGTGTAAGGCGGCACGGGCAAGAGTCGAAGATGAAGCCCCTCACAGGTTGCAACAGCGGGTGGATGGACTCTGTCGCAGGACCGCTTGCTGAAATAAAGCCACTGGAAGCCTGAGGTTGTTTCACTGTTTCTAGGGGAGCTGCTGGAGTTGCCTTTGACAGCGCTCGGAGCACCGTGCCCATGAATATGAAAGCCGCATTGCTGCACAGGCACGCCATGCACCGTCACGTTGAAGTCAATTCCATGATCTTTTAAGGGGCCAACGAACCACATGTAACGTGTCAAAGCGAGTATGCCGTGGTTAAACGCAGCTGGCACTGTGCCTGATGCGGCCATGGGAGTGGAACACAGCCGCAGGGGAAAAACGCAATCGTGTGAACACAAACAGGCAGGATGAGGGGGCGAAGTGCGTTGACGCAACCAATGCAGGATGAGGGAGCCACCAGCAAACAGGAGGATGCAGGATCGCTGGGTAAGGTAAACAGAAAACATAAGGAATGAATGTGCATGCCTGAATATGTGGTAAACGACTGGTCGTCCTGGGCAGGAATCCTGTGCCTCCCGAACCTGCCTTATGAATGCCTCTGCTCGCTGATCTCCAAGAGGTGGCAGCAAGATGCTGCTGGTGGCTGGCCGGTATCCAAAGGTTTGAAATCCTTGGCTGTGCCACAGTGACACATACCTACAAAGACGGAACAGCTGCGGTTACTAGCTATGCAAAATTGCCTTACCGTACCTCCTGTGCTGTTCCAATGATTATACAACAGGGTCTGAATGACTGTGGTTTTAATATGGACAGTAAGACCTCCCCCACACCTTTGTCCTTTGTTGATTATTCCTCTTCAAACGTTGAAACAATCTTGGGTGACTTGGCATCAGGACAGCACCATACTTCTGAAAGTAGCGCTCCTGGGCGCCAAGCCATCCAAGCACCACGATCAAAGGTTTTTCCTTAGGTGCATGCGAGATTGGAACTCCTCTGTCATCTTCCTTGCTTAAGAATATGTGCACGCCTCGGCATTGAGACCTGCGGATATCCACTCTTCGTGACGGGTAACTCTTTGAGAGATACATAATCCACGGTCTGACTCGATATGGGAATCAGTCTAGTGATTGTCCAGCTCAAAGTGTTGGCCCCGACACGGTACCTTCGTGTTCGCCTCACGGTAGACTCATGGCCGTAGATGCAAACTCGAAAAGCCGTACTTGTCTCAATATTGCATGCAGTTGATGGGTGTTGAAACCTACTGATTGTCAGAGATCTGCACCCTGACGCTCGTACTCCGAACATTCCAGCCAAGATCAGATCGAACTCTTCCTCATGCTTCTTACAATCTATTACTCAGTCTGCTACCCAAATGCTATATTTCACTGACATACTCAACTTGCAACGCAGAAAGGATCGATGTGCGTCACAAACGCTGTGCATTTTGATGGTCAATGCAACGGTCCCACATCAGTCATGTCACATGCCGCTTGTAGGGAACGCAAGTTGAAAGTACGGTTCACATGTTAGTAACACTGTTACGCTGTCCAACCGGGGTCAAGGTGACCGGGGAGTCCCCGGTCACCATGGATACACTGGTGGGAGGCTCAGGAACTGCTTTAGTTCTTCTTGGATTGTTTACGCAAACCAAAACATGTACCCGGCATATCTCTTTTGAAACCGTCTGAGGCCTGCTGGCTTCGTTGGTCTTGCCTTGGATGCAAACTTCGTTACTTTCCCAGTTGCTTTCCTACCTGTGTGTGTGTGTGTGTGTGTGTGTGTGTGTGTGTGTGTGTGTGTGCGTGTGTGTGTGTGCGTGTGTGTGGGTGGTGTGTGTGTGTGTGTGTGTGTGTGTGTGTGTGTGTGTGTGTGTGTGTGTGTGTGTGTGTGTGTGTGTGTGTGTGTGTGTGTGTGCAATTTTATTACATGTTTTCTGTGGGGGCCCTCACCAGATGTCATAAAACATGATACCGGGAGTCAGCGAAGAGTGGGCCGAATGCACAAAAAAATGTGCAAGGGAGAAAGAACCTGCATATCCAGTCACATAGACAATTATGCAGTGAAGCCGTCAGTGCACAAAGATTGTGCAGCCATGCGCGACGGCGAGACAGTGGAACCCCAAAGTCTATTTACAGTTTGATGGTGCTACTCAACCTAGCTAAGCAACCCTTACCTGCATATCCAGTCACATAGACAATTATGCAGTGAAGCCGTCAGTGCACAAAGATTGTGCAGCCATGAGCGACGGCGAGACAGTGAAACCCCAAAGTCTAACCATCCCTCTAACCACGACTCCTTATATACTCAAGGGCATTGAAACTGACATGAAGCCAAGCAACATAGATTGCCTATGGGCTCCATCGGAGCTACGCCCTCAGATCGTGAGCTAGATTGTAAACACCCCAAGGGCTGGGTACCGAAGCTCCTGTACCTCAACTCGAACAGGAGATCGACCTCCGAGCAGGTCGAGCGGACTCCTTACGGATCTCGAAGTTCCTCCGCAGATTACTGAAGTGTTCGTTAACGCTACATCCTTCAAGGATGTCTAAATTCCCATTTATTGAAAGGAATGCTAACATTGACTCCTGCAATAGCCTATGCAACTGTGCTCCAATTGAGCAACATGAGTCACAATGTCAACCTCCAAGGAACCTATGTCAAGGACTTAAATTATCCGTAGTTCAGCTATTAACTCGAAATTGTCCATGCCTACCTTAAACGGTTCAAGCACTCTCGAGAGTAGCCACATGTGCATTATTACCCTAAAGTATCGTCTAATGACTGACATCTGACCACATTTGGTCCATACCCGTCACGTCACTTCACAAATGCACATCATAAATGTAGCCCTCCATCCTTAAAGGTGGATGGGGGTACTCACGATCTACGACACCAGAGCCTAATTTTGGATTCCCCAGGTGACCTGAGCAGGGTTCTACAACTTGTAAGGGTCGGTAAAGTAGCTATGGGTCCCGTACGGGTCTTCGAAAGGCATAGGGGTTACCCATAGATTTCCGGCCCGTTTCGGCTAGAAAGTACAAGTCCCACCTGGCTACATTTGTGGACTTTCAAAGTTAAACGGGTACCCGTGTTTTTTTTTGGTAGGGCGCTTACTCAGTTCTATGGGTACCAACTTCATGACTCTCAGTTCTCCCCCCCCCTCTCTCGCTGTCCAGCACACTATCTCCCCCTCTCCTCTCCTCTCTCTCTCTCTCTCTCTCTCTCTCTCTCTCTCTCTCTCTCTCTCTCTCTCTCTCTCTCTCTCTCTCTCTCTCTCTCTCTCTCTCTCTCTCTCTCTCTCTCTCTCTCTCTCCCCCCCCCCTCTCTCGCCTCTCCCTCTCTGTCTTTGTCTCTCTCTCCCTTCCTCTCCCTCTCCCTCTCGAGAGATCTCCCCCCCTTCTCTCTCTCTCTCTCTCTCTCTCTCTCTCTCTCTCTCTCTCTCTCTCTCTCTCTCTCTCTCTCTCTCTCTCTCTCTCTCTCTCTCCCCCCCCACCCCCCTCTCCCTTCCTCCCTCCTCCCCCGCCCCATTTAATGATCACGCAGCTTATCGCTTCCCATAGTGAAGCAACGAATCTCTTTGCATACGATTGCATTTTACTGTCCTGTGTTGTGTGGGTGTGGGTGTGGGTGTGTGGGTGGGTGGGTGTGGGTGTGGGTGTGGGTGTGTGTGTGTGTGTGTGTGTGTGTGTGTGTGTGTGTGTGTGTGCGTGTGTGTGTGTGTGTGTGTGTGTGTGTGTGCGTGCGTGTGTGTGTGTGTGTGTGTGTGTGTGTGTGTGTGTGTGTGTGTGTGTTTACGTGTGTGCGCGGCCATGCTCTGCTCTGCTCACCCCTTTCTTTTAACGTCCCAAAGCTCTGTTTCCTTCAATTGCTTGGCAGATTGCTCGATGCCGCACCATTTAAAATCGGACAATTCATTAGCAATAATGCAAGGGTACGCTTTGCAATCCTCCCCTGGTCTAACAGGGTCAAAACCGGCCTGAAACTGTGGAATTCCTGCATACACCATCCCCGTAACCACACTGCTCTGCCATAAGGGTACCCGTTGAAATTTGCTCTTACACTGACAATCATACGGGTAGGTGCCCGGCGAAAAGTTGGTCGGAACAGGGGTTTCCCGGTATGGTTTCCCGGAGACTTATAGAACCCTGGACCTGAGTCAGGTCTGAAAATTTCAGAAAGGCTTCGAAAGGCCCTCGAGTGGACGTCTGTATGTATCAGTTTCAGGCTCCCGATGCTGTTGTATTAGTTCTGTTTATGCCCTGGGTCCGACCCAGGGCCCCTGACCAGGGGCCCAGGGCCAGCCAGGGCCAGGTTCCCCTGAGGGGACTCCCCTCCGGGGGCCCATCCGGACTGCGTGGGCGGCAGGGTTTCTCCGAATCTGATGTACAGGGGTCGTCGCGAAACCGTTGGCGCGAGCTCTACTTCTTTTCCCATGCTTCAAAAACTCCAGGTCCTGTCACTCTACGTGCTCTCTCACACATTTTGTTGCTCGCCAAGAAACGGCCAGAGCAACACGAACAGCCATGCGGTGAGTTCATGATGTAATCATGGTAACAGTTGGGATTGTGTTTTGATTGAGAAAACGCTCGTTGGGTCGATGTTGAGGAAACCAACTTTTCCTTGATTCAAAGAAGACATTGGAAACAACTATTTATTAACACTTGTTGGGCGTTGCAGTGAGATTGTACATATCCAGGGTGGGCAGTGCGGCAACCAAATTGGTACGCGCCTTCCCTCCCATCGACCGGTGCCTTCACAATAAGAGTCTTACAACCTCCTCTGCGTTATTCTTTGGATTTTTTGGTCTGGAATCTAAACCCGTTTTTTCTTTCCCTTGCGCAGGTGCCAAGTTCTGGGAAGGTATGCCTTTCGTTGTGAAATGCCGTTGACTACATTGGCCGCCATCAAAGGTAAGGTATTTAGGTTATGTTTTCTTTGATGCTACTGACGTCGTATGTGTTTGCCAGTTGTCGCGGATGAACATGGTGTGGACCCAACGGTATGTCCCCCAGTCACGAACCGCGAACTTCAGTTTCGTGTCATGCGAACCATGCTGGGTGAATCATCTAACCAAGTTCGTGTAATGTGCTAGGGTTCCTATCATGGAGACTCAGATTTGCAGTTGGAGCGCATAAATGTTTACTTCAATGAGGCCAGCGGGGGTGAGTCCGTTTCAGCTTCCGCACACGAGGCAAATGAAAAAGCAGGGCGAACTCTTCGACAGGTTGTTCAGGACTGACAATTTCTGCACTTTGCAGGTCGCTATGTGCCCCGAGCTGTGCTTATGGATCTGGTAAGTGATCCAGTGCTCCGCATCTTGGAATATTGTATTCCCTCCTCCTTTAATATTTTTTTCCAAATCCTCAAAAGAAGCTTGGGCTAGCTATGCCTATATGTAGTTAAGACTTAAACGAGACAATGCCATTGAAACATGTTTTACACCATAAGTAAGTCAGGCCTTGGGTTGTTCCAGGAGCCAGGGACGATGGACTCTGTTCGTAGCGGACCCTATGGTCAGATCTTCCGTCCCGACAACTTTGTCTTTGGACAGGTGCGCTTCAACTTGCTTAACTATGTCTTTCCTCCATTATCAGAGCTCAGCGACATACTAAGGGGGGCGTTTTGTCGTTTCAGACTGGCGCAGGCAACAACTGGGCGAAAGGACATTACACAGAGGGTGCAGAGCTCATTGATTCCGTCCTTGATGTTGTCCGTAAAGAAGCAGAGTCTTGTGACTGTCTCCAAGGTAGGTGTTAATGCATCGATGTTATTGGTTAGTGAGACAACATGTCGTGCGCCAGTGAGATATCCCATCTAAAGTACTTACAGGATGTTGTACTGCTATGCAGGTTTCCAAGTGTGCCATTCCCTGGGAGGGGGCACGGGATCCGGCATGGGAACCCTGTTGATTTCCAAGATTCGTGAGGAGTACCCGGATCGGATGATGATGACTTTCTCTGTGGTGCCTTCTCCTAAGGTACCTGTTTTCTGTCATGTGGTTCCTTGATTGTTTACTGTATAAAAGTACCATTCACTCAAACTTTTTACCACTGTGTCAGACTGTCAGCAAACCTAAATCAGAATGTCCAAGGGCTGTTTCGCGCCACATTGACTTTTGATTATAACCTGATAGCGTGCCACTCACATTCTTTACCACTATGTCTGCCTGTCAACAAACCTAGAACAGAACTTCTAAGGGCTGTTTCCTGCAACATGATTTCTTGCTTGTTACCTGATATGCTGCCCACACTCTTTACGACTTTGTCTGCCAGTCAGCAAGCGTAGAACAGAGGGCTGTTTCCTGCTACACAATTTCATGATCTTGGCCCACTCAATCACATTGTTTACCTCTGTGTCTGAATGTTAGCAAACCAAGAACAGGCATCGCACATTCCAAGAGCATTACTCAAGCAGTGTAAGGACTCGAGCAGTTGTTCTTATGTCGTGAGGGAGCCAAGTGCCCCTATCGTTTGAATTTCCATTTCAGTGTTAGCCCCTGTAGGGGATGAGCCTGGATGGCACTAGGATAGGGTAGCTAGGATGCGGCTAGACAGCTGCTGGGATCTTCAGCAGGCTTGTGAGCCTTCTCTCTGACCTTGCCTCAAGATCTCTTCTCCTCCTCCTCGGCAGTATGACTACTAATAGTGTGTATGGGACAGGTCTCTGACACAGTTGTGGAACCCTACAATGCCACCCTCTCCGTCCATCAGCTTGTTGAGAACGCTGATGAGTGCATGGTTCTTGACAATGAGGCTCTCTATGATATCTGCTTCCGCACACTGAAGCTGACGACCCCAACTTTTGGCGACTTGAACCATCTGATCTCCGCTGTCATGTCAGGCGTGACTTGCTGCCTGCGATTCCCAGGTGTGTAACACAGCCGCGCCAAGTAGTTTGGGTTCCTGGTTTTTTGATTTGTTCATGTGGCAGACATGTAATTCAAAAGAGCGCCCTTTAAACAAGTTTTGTGAAACATGCGTGCTCATGTGCGTGCGATCTCCCCCCCATCCCCCCGCCCCTCTCTCTCTCTCACACACACATTTGGCACACAGACGGAAGAACAAACATCCACACACTGTTGGGCGTCCTGCAACTACGCCATGAGTAACTCTGAAAAATTCAGAATGCATGACCAAGTAATTCATAATTCGCATCTGTTGGTACTGACCTAGACAATGTGTGCAGGTCAATTGAATGCTGATCTGCGCAAGTTGGCTGTTAACTTGATCCCCTTCCCTCGCCTGCACTTCTTCATGGTTGGGTTCACTCCCTTGACCTCCCGTGGTAGCCAACAGTACCGTGCGCTCACTGTTCCTGAGCTCACACAGCAGATGTGGGATGCCAAGAATATGATGTGCGCAGCTGATCCTCGGCACGGTCGTTATCTTACCGCGTCTGCGCTCTTCCGGGGCCGGATGTCCACAAAGGAGGTGAGTCTTCCAACCTTTCTGCATTGTGTTGATTATCTTCTGTGCTACAAGAACACACTACTAATGATGCCCTGATCCAAATGGCACAAGACTTGCTGAGGCTGTTTGGTTTGAACAGGTGGATGAACAAATGCTGAACGTTCAGAACAAGAACTCGTCTTACTTTGTGGAGTGGATCCCCAATAATGTGAAGTCCTCCGTCTGCGATATTCCACCAAAGGGACTGAAAATGTCCGCCACATTTGTGGGCAACTCAACTGCCATCCAAGAAATGTTCAAGCGCGTGTCTGAGCAGTTCACGGCCATGTTCCGCCGCAAGGCTTTCCTTCACTGGTACACGGGTAAGAACTGTTTCCCTAGTCAAATCAAGCATGTCATGGCACACAGTCCCTCCTTTTTGCCTAAGGAAATGTTGTTTGGTACCCATGCACTTTGATGTAAGTTGTAATGTGTTGCATATAAAGGCACAACTAAGTTATCTAGACCATGGCTGAATCAAGAGATTTGCTGCACAGGTGAGGGAATGGATGAGATGGAATTCACAGAGGCAGAGTCCAACATGAATGATCTTGTGTCAGAATATCAACAGTACCAGGATGCCTCAGCTGAAGAGGAGGGTGAATTCGATGAGGAGGAGGAGGTTTGAAACTGCAATGTCAGCGCAGCTCCGTCAAGACTGACAACGTCTCACATTTGATGGAGCAGGGGGACTGGGAGTTTAAGGCATCATGATTGTCTGACAATAAAAATTAAATTTAGGGGTGGTCTAAGTTACGAAACTCAGTTGTGCATACGTGCCAGAGCACTTCTCTAGCTTCCAGGAGTCCAAGGAAACAAGAGGCCTAGCATTAAGCTTGGACATTGAAACGTGTGTAATTTCAGCACCAAAAGCATCTTTTTATGTATGATTTTTAAACTGCCAGAATGTTTCCCTCCAACCAACGTTGTGTTTATCTTGCACCTATCAATAACCCCCTTTCCCCCAGGGGTGGTGATTGTACATATCTCCTGCCCTCTTGTACATGGCTACATATCTCCCTGTACGTACGTATACGTGTACATACATGTACATGTATGCTTCTTCTTCTTCTTCTGACCTTTGAAAGGAGATTCAGTGCTTGTGTACGATGGCATGCATGACATTTGTTGGACGAAGGATTGGATGTATTCACCCAATAGTATATTAAATAATATCGTAGTTGATCAAGGTCCTAGGGCTTAGCTTGGTTATCTAACCCATATATATATACATGCTGGGTGGAGGAAAGAAGCCTCGTGTAGATACACATATGTACGGGGGGCGGGGAGTATTTATCGTGCTTTACATAATATCTCTGCGTGTGCCGGGCCAAGCACACTCTCACTTTTCTAGTATCATTTTTCTAGTACCTGTTTGCGGAGGCCCGCACCTGAGAAAGTAACTAAGTCCGGCTAGTGATCAACGACTAGTCACGTGTGCACACCCATGAGTCGTGTTCGCGCGCGCAATGATTATGAGTCGTTTACGCACGCACGCACACACACGCCTATCTGCATATGTACACACACATACACCCACATGCACACATGTGTACGTATACGTACACACACATGATTATGAACCCACACACATACACCCATGGGGGGGGGGGGGTGTGGGTGGGTGGCCACCAGGGTACGACAACCCGTACGGGGACCGTACGGGGATTGGGCTTCGCATGCCGGGCCCGTAAAATATCTGGAAAGGCATTCTGGAAACCCGCACGTTTTAAAGCGTTTGCAAGGTCTTTGTACGGGGAGGCACCCGCGCCTTATCTGCAAGGCGATACGGTACCCCGACAGAAAATAGGGGTTGGTAAGGGAAATTTACGGGGATGGAGGACACCTTTAAAGACGATGATCCTTAGTTAACTTTTGGCTTTTTTGTAGAGGACGAGTACTATCCCTGTCTCTTGCGCGCGCCCGCGCGCTCTCTCTCCCCCCCCCCCCCCTCTCTCTCTCTCTCTCTCTCTCTCTCTCTCTCTCTCTCTCTCTCTCTCTCTCTCTCTCTCTCTCTCTCTCTCCCCCCCCCTCTCTCCCTCCCCCCCCTCTCTTTGCCCCCCTCTCTCCTTTCCCCCGCTCTCTTTTTCCCCCGTCTCTATATATCCCTGTCTCTTTCTCTCTCTCTCTCTCTCTCTCTCTCTCTCTCTCTCTCTCTCTCTCTCTCTCTCTCTCTCTCTGTCTCTCTCTCTCTCTCTCTCTCTCTCTCTCTCTCTCTCTCTCTCTCTCTCTCTCTCTCTCTCTCTCTCTCTCTCTCTCTCTCTCTCTCTCTCTCCCCCCCCCCCCCCGCGGTGGAATCGCCTTCAACGTGATGCCTCCTTTGCCATTTTCACATTGGTTTGTGGTGTATCATATGCCAGAACTCCCTGATTTTTAAGTTAAGTTCATGAGGATTCATTGAGAGTGCTTGCTAGCATCTAAACTTCGGCAAGACCTCCAAATTTAAGCGTGCGGACGCAAATTGGCACACCCGCACATTTTTTGCCTGGGTTTACGCGCACCCCACGCAAAAACCGTCATTTTCACTGCCGACATACGGGTGCCACCCGCACGATTCTGGCTGAGCTATTCGTGCCACCCGAAGGGAATTCTAGGGCCCTGTCGTACCCTGGTGGCCACCCACCCCCCCCCCCCCTGCGTGCACACACGCAGTAACGCGCGAAATGCGTCACTGTCCCGATCGGTTCAAGTGCGAGGGAATTCCCCTCTCCCGTACTCCAAACACGTGGTTGCTCTTTTGGGTATAGAGCTCAATCCACCCCGGGGGGGGGGTGTGTGGGTGGGTGGCCACCCCCCCCCCCCCGCGCGCACACGCACACACACACACGCAGTAACGCGCGAAATCCGTCCCTGTCCCGATCGGTTCATATGCTAGAGAATTCCCCTCTCCGTACTCCAAACACGTGGTTGCTCTTTTGGGTATAGAGCTCAATCTCACAACGGGCGACGTCGACGGTCCTGGGTGGAATTCCGCTGAGCGCTATACACACACACACACACACACACACACACACACACACACACACACACACACACACACACATGTATGTGGGCATGTACATATTTATGCGTATGCACCTATGCATATGCATATGCATGTGTCCATATGCATGAGCACATGTACTTATATACATATGCATTTGCTCATGCATGTGTGCATGTGCATACGCATATGCATGTGCATGTGTAAATAAACATATGCATGTGTTTATGTGTACCTGTATATGTGTTCATGTGAATGTTTGTATATACACATATATGTGTGAATGTGTGTCCAAATGGACTGTTGAATGAATTGGTCAATACTGTACTTAGTGACATCCCCTGTCACATGCCATCAACAGCAGTGTAAACTATAGCCTTTATAGCCCTTTATGAACGGTATAGATCATACTCGTACCTCAATGACATAACACGTGACTTGTACGATATGCGTTCTCAATAGACATTACGTATGGTAGTACTTTAGGATCCCTGCAGTCCGAGCCATCCCTGGGCAGCCCAGGAACGGCTCGGTACTTGTCCGAAGCATGTTGGTATCCTTGACCAACCTCTACTGTTGGAGAGTGCTGTGTGCTGTTCCTGGAAACGTTGTAGCGTGGACGGTTTTTCCCACAGGCTACGAACTGACGCTGCCGTCGTGCCATCACTGCAGGTGTGTTTAGGATTCTCAAAGTCGTTCCAGATATGATTGTGCTCAAACATTCAGACCAGTTAATAATTACTGCTGTGTGCATTGATGAGAGTGCATGACGAGAGCGCACTGAATGTTTGACCTCATTGAGACTTATGTTGACGTCCACCGTTGTGGCGGTAAGATAGTTTCACTGTACAAACATCACAAAGAGACCTTGCTGAGTTACTGATGAACTATTATTGTATTCTAGTGACGTAAAGTAGACATCGCAAGGCCTCTTTGGTGCTGAACTCTGCTATCAGGCAAGGCGTAGTGTTACGTGGTCTTTAGCAAGAGTGAGAGCAGTTAACATCATTTGTAAGACTTGTCCGAAGCATGTTGGTATCCTTGACCAACCTCTACTGTTGGAGAGTGCTGTGTGCTGTTCCTGGAAACGTTGTAGCGTGGACGGTTTTTCCCACAGGCTACGAACTGACGCTGCCGTCGTGCCATCACTGCAGGTGACGCCGCAAGCAGAAATGCTTGAGGTTATGGGCCCACGCTTTCCAAGCTGAGCTTGCAGTGACGCACGACAGATTTCCAGGGAGAAAAGGGGTTTCGGACCCCGCTTCGAGACTGCGAGCTTCACTGACGAGTGAGGTCTGGCCGTTCAAACATATCGAGCTAGTCACGTAAAATTATTCCTTCTGTAGTGCTGGAAGGAATTGTTGTACAGTAGCAACTGGGCTGGGAAAGCAGAAGTACTTCTGGGACTGATCAACTCAGTGTCAGAGCTAGGAAGAAGTGCTTCCAGGGGAAGTCATTTAAGGCTTGGAGTGAAGAACTGGCTTGATCATGAAAACTAGAAGCAGACAAGTGATCATGAAAACGAGAAGTAAGCGCACTGCAACGGAGTCTGGATCAGCTGGGTCTGGCTCCTCCATCAGTGCATCACCCAGCCAGCCAGCAAACTCCACTGCGCAGAGTGGAGAGATGTGCATCGCAATGACGAAAACCGGTGGCGTCGTCACCACGAATGTCAAATGTCCAGTGACTCTGGACAGAGAGGGAGTGGAATTTCCACTCTGGGATCTGGCATATGTGGCAGCCTGTGGCCTCAAAAGGTGCAAGGCAGCCATTGAAGCTCCAATGCCAGACACAGAGGAGAATGCAGCAGCGCTCCTAATGCTGATTGAGAGCGTCCCCAAGGCGTGGGGTGCCAAGCTGGCTGCAATGCAAGTGGCAGCCAATGCCTACCAGTGGGTTCGAGAGCGTTTTACTGGAGGGGCAGACCAGGAGGTAACAGCACGCTGGCTGGAGCTCCTACACACCAGCATGGGAGAGACAGAAACGTTGGAGGACTACTACAACAGGAAGGTGGCACTCTTCCATGCACTCAAGCGAAATGGGCACTCCATCATGGAGAGAGAAGCCAAGCTGGCAATCATCAAGGGCCTGCCAGAGGAAGCGAAGGAGACTGGGATGTTCTCCTCATCTGCTGGGAAGGATCTGGAGGGACTGTGGGAGATCATCTCCACCACAGCCAAGGGACTGGGCTTCAACGACCAGGTCCCCAGAGTCACCCCTGTGGCCAGGGCAGCCATCACACCAGCCTACTCCACCACACCAGGGACTGCAAGCCGACAGGAGACCCAAGCTGGAGGCCAGGGGGGCCAAGCTTCATCGACCAAGGTGGAGGGACGGGACCGGCGTGACAACAGGCGCTGCCGCTACTGCAACAAGCTAGGCCATTTTACGAGGAACTGCCTCAAGAAGGAGGCGGACGAGAAGATGCAACAGAACCTGCAGCAAGTCATGGCTGCAATGGCCAATCTGCTTCCGCAATTCCAAAATCAAGCGTCGGCTGCAGTGGCTCGACCTCCGGAGGGCAGCGGGAACGGCAACAACTTTTTCCCCGGGGATATCCACCACCCTCTGGTATGTCTGCCATGATTTCTCTGAATGTCTTAACACCAACACGCGTCATGCCAGAAGCGAGAAGTTTTCTGGTGGACAGTGGAGCCACCATCCACCTAGTCAATGATCTGTCCCTGCTACATTCCCCCACCCTGCACAGAAATCCCATTCCTTTGCATATGGCTACGTCAGATGCCACGGGACAGATAATTGCAACTGGTTCCCTGTGCTTGAGCAGTGCAGAACAGCAACCCCTGTGGCTTCACAATGTGCATTGTGTTCCTTCAGCTACAGCTAATCTGATTTCAGTGACAGCTGCTATACGTGATGGGGCTAGTTTTGTGACAGACAGTGTGGGAAGTTACACTGGTATGCGTGGCGCTCAAAACTGGTCTTGTTCAGTTGCACAGAGAAATGGCCTGTATTTCTTGCAGAAGGTCAGTCCAGTCAGAAACCCTGTCTCTGTGTTTGTTAACACAGCCAGAGCACCAGTCGCTCATGATTGCAGATTGAGAGCACTGTGGCACAGTAGACTGGGGCACCCAGGGGAGGTTAATATGAGGCGACTGCAGTCTGAAGATTTGGTCCTGGGCATCCCTGTATCTCTCTCCCCTTGCGCAAACTGTCACTCTTCGTGTGAAGCGTGCATTCAAGGAAAGCACAGTCGTCCCCCTTTTGGAACCAGTTCCAGAGCAGCCACTGAGCCCCTTGAGAGAATTCATTTGGACACAGTTGGCCCCATCTCCCCTACAGCTATTACTGGGGAGCGCTTCTTTGTCACGATTGTGGATGAGGCTACGCACTACGTCATAGCCCTGGCAGTAAAAACCAAGGATGCAATCAGCAGTGCAGTCAGAGACCTCCTGATTTTTTGGCAGAGGCAGTTGAACCGCTCTGTTAAGTGCATTCGTACTGACAGGGGGACAGAATTCCTCAACAGTACATTGAAGGGTTTCTGTACGCAGGAGGGAATTAAATTTGAGACCTCTGCAGCATACACGCCTCAGCAAAATGGCGTTGCTGAACGGATGAACCGAACAATCAAGGAGAAGGCCAGAACACTCATGTTGCATGCAGCTGCCAAACAGTCACTCTGGAAGGAAGCAGTGGAGACAGCCTGCATCCTGTACAATATGGGACTGTGACTGGACGTGACAAGACGCCTTATGAAGCCTTCCATGGGGTAAAGCCCGATGTATCCCTGCTCAGGACTTTTGGCTGTCTAGCACATGTGCACATACCTGATCACCAAGGGAGTGTTTGAGTCTAAGACCTCCCTGGTCTCTCACAGGTATTCCAGTGTGTCAAAGGCATATAGAATTTATATGGGAAACGGGATTGGAAAGAAAGCAGGA
>KV908802.1:9615-21452 GCA_002005505.1 Botryococcus braunii
CACACACACACACACACCCACACACACACCACCAAGCACGCACGCGCGCGCGCGCGCGCACACACACACACACACACACACACACAGGGGGGGGGGCAGGCGTGAACGGGGAGTGCCAGAACGCTGTCGGGAACTTTGAAGTTGAGGACAGTGTCAATTTGCTGCCCCTTGGCTGCAAGCATCTGGTCCAGCTTCTGTGCCTGCACGACGGTACGGGGAAAGCCATCCAGAATGAAGCCGACTCGGCAGTCAGGCCTCTTGACGGCCTCTTCAATGAGGCCCACCACGATGTCATCTGAAACAAGTGCCCCGGCATCCATCGCCTTCTTCGCCTGCACCACTCCCAAGAGCAGAGCATCTCGAATCTGACACTCCCCAAATGTGTTAACCTTTTGTAGAAATCACATTACACATCCAAAATCTCGCTCGCTCGCTCTGTGCATTGCACACACACACACACACACACACACACACAGACACACACACACACACACACACACACACACACACACACAGCTTGAGCTTTTTCAATGTCTTAACATTGTTTTTTGTCAGTGTTGTAGGCCATGTACTCATTGCCTGGTGTGCATTGCAGGCAGCCCTGCTGATGCAAGAGGAGGATGGGGACCAGTGGGGGGGCCAAGGAGATATAATCCTAATATGGCAGGATAATGTACAGATAGTCAAACGTTTGAAATAAGCAAAGGTAATTCAAATGGGCAGGTTGCATGCAGGCCATCGCTTCTCTGATCAGGCCTCTGTTTCTTGCTCGGGTCTGGGCTCTCGGTGTGGAAGCGGCAGCTCTTCAGCAGCGGGATACAAAAAGCGTTGAGGAAAAAGTTTGGTGTGCCCTCACTTCAAGACCTAGAGGCGTTTTGGCAGCAACAGCAGCTCGCAACATGTCTCCCGTGGCCAGATGGCACAAGCAGTGATCCTTCTTGATGATCGGGGACTGTGTTCCCTTCCCACATCCAGGAGGCCCTGACCCTCGTGCACAACCTCTCGTTGACGAAAGAAACTTTCCATAGGAATTTCACCGATGAAATTCCTATGGGTTAAGCTGGAGGGCCAAGTACGGCTTTGAATAAGCTCACATCGAAAACTTCCACTATGTGAGTCAATACGTTAATGGGAATCGGCTAAATCAGTCCCTCTTTTGATTGCCTAGGACGCTTCGTTCGTGGTTCTAAGCCAAGGTGTGCTGCACACCTAGGAGAACCAGTCGCTTTTCTGGTTTCGTCGCACACTCTAATCTTCGCTCCAGTTCTTGGAGAATAACACCAAGCTCCACCTCTGCAAGGTCCAATGCATTCTTTGCCATGGTGATAGTTGGTCACTAAGGTCTACTTATCGCATACCACAAATCCAAATACAATGTAATTACACTCTAATAGAACAAAATAATATATTAAGCAATTTTTTTAAGTGAATGGCAGTAGCTGCGAAGCGCGGGCACAACGCACATCCGGATAATGCCGTCGAATGCAGAGATCTGGAAACGTGTACCGCCGGTCCGGTACAAGTTTCCATGTGCCCCTTGTGCACGCCGCAGTACAAGAAGTTACAGGAAGTATTACACGTGGGATAACGCTGAAGGTACTTTCTGTCCGCTGACCTAGATCTCGGGCCGTCCACCTTGTCAATGCGGCAAGAAAAATAGTCTTGGGGATTAGATATTAGCTAACGTCGTTTGAGGACCACCTCATTTGCAGGAATGTTTTTAAGTCGGTATGATGGGGGACCCCATCGGATGCCACTATGACCGTCATCAGGCTCCGCCTTTTCTGCAGGTTTATCCCTCAGTACATCCACATATTCTCAGATAATATTACTACTTAAGTTCAGGGGACTAATGTCCCTGTGTCTGGAGTATTTGAGCCCAGTCCGACGGTTTCCGCAAGTGAGCCGGACGTTGTTATCTGTTGCTGGTTTCCCATTAACGACCATGCTCCTGCAAGAATCCAGCTTTAACCCATGGATTTGATTGCCGACTGGTGAAGGATGAACCCTTGTAGGCTCGCATAGTTATGGTTGTTGGCCGCATCCCGGCTGTCAAAGGACAGCTTCCGTGGTTAAGAGATAGTTGGACTCCCTGCAGGAAAGTGAATGCTATCTTAAGCAACGATTGCATGTTTAGTAGGTTATCAGCACTGTCCGAAGCTTTGCTGTTTTAGTTGTTTCGACGGGGCGCGGCTTAGTAGGTAGCCTTCCGGTGTATTTTCATCATGACGTACCTTCTCCAGGCAATTTAGAAAGCATTATTCGAAGTTGAATGTCTAGTATCCTTGGTTATTGTTGGCTGCATTTAAATACAGTCCGGCCCAGGCGAGTAACCCGCTGGCCCCTGTCCTCCGACTATGGGGCGTGATAACCCGTTTCTTGCCAAATCAGGCTCTTAATGCAGGTAAAAAGTTCTAGATGGGAATTTTCACGAGTGAGAGCTAAGATAGTTTTTGGTTCTGCATGAATCATGGATGTGATGGTTTTGCACTCCAGGAACGACTGGGGAGACATGTTTCAGGAATCCCGCCCAAGACCATAGAAGATTGCACATCATCGTAAGGGCATGGTTCTTGATGTGATCTGGTTTTCCGCTCCAAAATTAAAACAACCTGGGTTGTAGACAAAACAGAGACTAGCATGTTGAGAAGTTAAGGTCGTGGTTCGCAAAGCGGGCGATGCTGACAGATGAAGGAAAACTATATTTTTCTAATGCAAGGATTTAAAAACTCACATTCTGGTAGCTCTCGTCCCATCGCCGTCTTGCAAATCAAGTTCCACGACATGACACTGAGGAGCCATGTTTTTATAATTTTGAAGAGGGAATATTCAGAATGTTGTCCAAGAAGCAAGGTCTCCATTGAGAAGTCTAAAAGAGTGGGTGGATGGGTCTCTTTCTATCGGAAAGAATAGGACGGGCCTCATACGTACATGTAAGGAGTGAATGTCACACCAAGCCACCTGACAGGTCATGTGTGGCATTCATGCATTCAGAAGAGGGTGCACATAGTGTTTGACATGAAGTTTCTCTACGTCCATACTTTGCTTTTTGTAGCCTCGTCTTCCCCTTCGCAGCCTTGTTTCATCCCTGCCCCCTGCCCCAAACACCCACACGCATAAGCACCCCTCCCCCCAAACTTTACTGAGAAAAAGGGGGGGGGGGGGGCTTGGCTGTGCTTCATTGACACTATGCATTTTCAGGGTCACCTTCAGGTAACTCTTCATTGCGCCATGTCCCGTGCGTGGGATCATTCCTGGCTGTAAAAGTTGCCAAAAGCGGAACACCTGTCTCAGCACCTTCTTGAGCTATCAAGTAAGATGGCTCTACCGGTTGCAGGTAGCTTGCTGAGGTTCGGAAGAGGCTGACAATGAGGCACAGGACATAGCCGTTGCTGCCGCACACCGCCATGTCAGAGGGATTGGGATCAGAGCAGGCTCCGAAGTCGCAGCCCGACACGCCGATGTGCTCGAATGAGGCTATGTGCTCAAGTCCCTTTGCCTTTGGCAGCATCTGCACCATCGGGGCCTGTCCCAGTGGCATGTGCCCAGAAACACCTCCAACCGGGGCCTGCACACCCAAGAAGCAGATTCTTCTCACAGCATTGCCAGGGATCGGACCCTGGGCTTCTTGCAGCAGCCGTAGCACGGCTGACGAAGCATGCGCGAGGGGGATGTCAGAGAGCGTCTCGTGCGACACGGACGTGTATATGTGGGACGCGGAGGGAGGGGGTCTCGCAGAAGGGCTTCGGGGTGACTACCCAGTGGGGCCAAGGGCGCCCTGGCCCCGATCTGTGTCAGACGAGGAATCGGATGTGTCGGAGACGGTCTGCATGGACTTGGAGCCCTCGGACTGCGGGGCCCCAGGCTGCAGTTCTCATCACCCAGGCTGGTTCGGGTTCCCAGGCGACACCCTGCGGGCCACTGCGGGCCCCCACGGGGCCGCAGGGGGGGCCGACATTGAGGCGCTCCCGCAGGATGTCATCACTCTGGTAGCAGGGCATTTGGATGCGGGGACGATGGCAAATGTTACGGCTGTCAACCGCCCGTGGCTGCGGGTTTTTGGGACGAGCGTCACGCGACTCTCCCCAATGTGCATCTCGGCACTGCTCCTCCCTCGTCGCTTCCCGGAGCTGCAGATCCTGGACTTGGGCAACTGCGCAGGCTCGTCCCTGACGGACAATGCGATTGCGCAGTTTGCTTTCCTGCCCTGCTTGAGAGCGGTCCGCATTCGGGCGGGCCACCAAATCACCGATGAGGGGCTGGCCGCCGTGTCGGGATGCCACCGTGCGCCCCTCCCTTTGTCGATTCCCTCTTGCCCAAGGATGGATGGACGATGACATCCAGGGGGTCAGAGGGCAGGAGGGGAATATGAAATAGTGTTCATGTTTGCGTGCGTTCGTGTGTGTGTGTGTGTGTGTGTGTGTGTGTGTGTGTGTGTGTGTGTGTGTGTGTGTGTGTGTGCGCGCGCGTGCGCTCGTGCGCGCGTGGAGAAACGGGGTGGAGGGGATCTTGGGGGAGGGGGGGAGGGTGCACTGCGAACAATAAACTGTGAGTGTATGCACGTATAAAAAGGGACAAGGGGCTTGATGTACTATGAATGTGCGTTTGTAAGAGAGGTTTCGCGGTGATAGTGGGTTTTGGTGTGCCGGGGTCACATGTGAATGTCTATCAGCGTACGTGTGGGTAGGAATGCGGGTTTTGTTTGTCCCTTTTTTTGGGGGGTGGGGGGCAATCTACATTTGTATCTTGTGAATAGGAGTGATGTGCATATAGAGGCTTACGGCCATGAAATGTGGGTGGCCACATAAAAGGGAAAGGGAGAGTTTTGCTGGCTGGGGCAAAAGGCTTGCAAGCAAACAAAGGGTTGCAAGCAGTTGTTACCAATCAGTCCATTGCAAGCAAATAAGGGTTGAAAGATGTCGAGGCGTTGATGCATTCAAAGCAATAGCAAGCAGACAGAGGGTCTCAAATGAGCAAGAGAGCAGAGCTTTGGAAGCCAACAAATGGTTGTAGGGGAACATAGGATTGCACATGGTCGAGCAGTTGCAAGTGAACAAAGGGTTGAATATTGCGGTCTAAGGCTTGTTGCCATGATCAAAGGGTCGCAAACAATTGAAGGGTTGAATGCGAACCAGAGGTTGAAATCTATCGAAGGGCTGCAAGCGAACAATGGTTGCAAGTAAAGGTTGCAAGCGCACAAATGGTTGCAAGCAATGACAGAGTTGCATTTGAACAAAGGGTTGCATTCCGGGTTGAAGGTGCGGAAAACAACTAAAGGGTTTCAGGCAAGCAAAGGGGCTACGAGAGAGTCAAGGAGTTGCGAACGGGGTCAAAGGGTCCAGCAGACAGGGGGTTTCAAGCGTTGCAAGCAAAACAAAGGGGTTGCAAGCACGCAAAGGGCTGCAAGCTAACAAAGGGTTGCGAGCCCGGTCAAAAGGGTTGAAAGAAAACAAAAGCTAGCGAACAAGGCATTGCAAGCAAAAAACCCTGTTGCAAGCGAGCGTGAATGTGTGGTATAGGCCTGAGGGAGCTGGACATTGGCGGGGGACCGGGACTCATCGGAGGTGGGCTGCGGTACCTGGAGGGCCTGACAGGGCTGCGCTCCCTGACATGTGACAAGTGGGCCAAGCTGTCAGACTGCCAGCTGGCGGCCCTGTCATCGCTGAAGGGGCTGCGTCACCTCAGCCTGGCTGCCTGCCCCCGCCTCTCTGGCCAGGGCCTCTGCTTCCTCTCCCCCCTGTCTTCTCTAGAGGTGCCCTGCCCCTGCGCAAATTTGCTTCTTACGCCTGTTCTCTCTCTCTCTCCACCCCCCTGTGTATAGTGTGTAGGGGTGGAGAGCGTGAGGGGGGGTGGAGAGAGAGAGAGAGAGAGAGAGAGAGAGAGAGAGAGAGAGAGAGAGAGAGAGAGGGGGGGGGGGGAGAGGGTGTGTGCGACCGCACACATTCGTGTGCAGTCTGCCCACAGGCATTCACGGGAGGCAGCGGGAAGGGTGAGGGGCTGGAAGAACACTTAGAGACGGGGGGGCTGGGGGCCATTTGCTCCGGCCTAGTTTCATGGGTCCTCATTCTCAGAGGCACTCACACCCCTCACAACCCGCCCTCATCTTTCTCCCCGACCCCCTTCTCTCACCCTCTCTATCTCTCTGTCCCTCCCTCCCTCTACCCCTCCCCCTCCCATCTTCCTTTGTTGCACAACATTTCCACCTGCCCCTTTATTCCACCCCCGCAACATCCCCCCCCCCCCAACATATACACACCCACACACGCACCCCATCCCTGCATCCCACCCCCTCCCAATCTAATTGTGCAGCTTGGTAGAGAGGCTGGCCGCTGCGCAGCTTCAGAAAAGGGTAGGGGAAATGGGGCAGGTGCTGGATCTGAGTGGCCTTCCTGGGTTGGCTGAGGAGAACCTGGCCAGCCTGGCGCCGCTGTCCTCCCTCACAATGCTCTCTATGGACCGCTGCTCCCGCATCAGGTCTTACCCTTGCCCTTGCCTCCCCTCTGGAGGCTCTGCCCACTGCTTCTTTCCGCAAGTGCATGTGTGCGTCAATCCCCCATTCATGTCTGGGATGGTTTTTGCGGGCTCTGGGTTTCCCGCACCAAATGGTTTCCTTGGCATTCGTTTGGTTCTATTTCTGCAAGAAATACTCCCTTTATTATGGGAGGGGCGGGGCCAGAAAAAGGGAGCTCAGAAACATACCCCCCCCCTGTGTGTATGTGTGTGTGTGTGTGTGTGTGTGTGTGTGTGTGTGTGTGTGTGTGTGTGTGTGTGTGTGTGTGTGTGTGTGTGTGTGTGTGTCTGTGTGTCTGTGTGTGTTCCTCCCTCCATCCTGCCCTCCCACCCCCCCCCCCCCCCAAACCTTACCGGCGCATTCACCAGGAACCTTCAAGAAAGTCCTCGTGAAATTACATTCAGGAGGAACTTATGGGTGCATTGTGGCCTGCAGCGGGAGAGGGCTGGCCCGACTGTGGGGCCTCCCAGGCCTGCAGCACCTGTCGTTGCGGCAATGCATGGACGTCAGCGATGAGGGACTGCATGCTGTTGCATCTCTCTCCCACTTACGCCATCTAGTTCTTGACTACTGCGAGAACATAACCGACGCAGGCACGAATCAGTTCCTGGCCCTCTTCCTTCCTTTTTTTTTGTGTATCTCTTTTAAGCTTTCCTTTCTTTTGTTTTATGGGCTTTCTGGCTTTTTCTGTTCATGTTCCCATTGAAAGTAGGCTGGGTACAATATGAAGGCAGAGAGAGGCAGGGAAATAGTTTTGGACCCAACGTGAAAAATGAGGAGGCAGGGATAAATTCCTGGACGCAAGGTGAAAGAAGAGAAAGGGAGGGATAATGTACGCACGTACGAAGTGCAAGTAGAGAAAAGCAGGGACAACACAGAATGGATGTGAGAAAGTATGAGCGGGTATGGGGTTTGTGGGAGGTGGTGGGTACAAGGAAGACAGGAAGGCAAAGGAAGGGAAAACGATGAAGATGTGTGAAAGTGAAAGGAGAATGTGTCAGGGGTCGAGGGGATGTCAAATTTGTTGGGGAAACAGAGGGGCAAAATCTTAGAGGAATGCTCCTGCAGAAGGAAACCCGGTCTGGGAAAGCTGGGCTGGGTTTAGGATGGGGGGAAGCGAGGGAAGCATTCGAAGGTGAGGTGTGGAATGGTCAAAGAGTGCATGGGGTTGGGGGAGTGGTTGTGCAGGTGTTGCAGCGCTGGCGGGGTTGAAGGGGCTGACAAACCTCAGCTTGAGAGGGTGTCGGCGGCTGAAGGGCCCAGGCCTGGGCCCTCTGTCTGGGTTGCCCCATTTGGCAACCCTCAACTTGGCCGGTTGTCGTTGCCTTGGCTATGCAGGTGTGCCTGCACCTTGGCGTGCCCCCCCCCCCCCCCCGGGCGGGGGATGAACCTCCACTTTAGTACCTTAGACCAGCCTAAAGCGCTGTACGAGGCTAATGATCTGCATTGTTTAAACAAATGAGCAAAGTGTTAACCAAGTATGTTTAAAAAATGTGTGTATACAGGAAAGCTCAAGTGGAATTTATTCTCATAGTAGAATTTATTCGACTTGCGAAGAGTTTATTCTCAGTAAATATCCACTCTGGCAGAACGTTTATCAAAGGATGCCCCAGCCTTTGCAGCTGAATGTTGCCAGAGTGCTCGCTATGAAAGCTCATATGTTTACCCAAAAACCTTTGCATATGGGGGATGGCAATCCCATGCCCCCCCCCCCCCCCCCCCGGGGAGGGGGGGTTGGCAGGGACGTGGGGAGGGTGGTAAAGCTCTTGGTCCCCCCCCCCCAAAAAAAAAAAGGGGGGCAAAAAAAAGAAAAAAAGAAAAAAAAAAGAAAGAAAGAAAAGAAGAAAAGACAGCTCAAAACTTTGAAGTTCTTGGTCAAGAGTTTAAGAGTTCAAAACCTGGTGTGAGGATGCTGCCCACTCCCTTTCCCCCTTCCTCACGCGGTTCCCACCCTTTGGATGCGAGACCTCAAAGGAAGGGGGGCGGGGGTGTGTCCCGAACCTCCCTGTAAGCCATGGAGAGGGTGAAGAAGCGCGCCACCCTATGTGAAGGTGTTTTGGATAAATGTTGAAAGCGTCGGTCCCTTGAACTCAGTGGATTTTTGGAGCGGTTGGGGACTCCTTGTTTCTACGCCATGCGTGAGCTCACCGTGTGTACTGCGGGGGATGGGACAAACAAAATGCAGCTGGCGAACTGGTTGGGAGCCTCCCCTCTCTGCGGGAATTAAACCTGCACGAGTGCGAGCGCGTGGACGACGTCTTCCTACTGCAGGTCAGCCGGGCGTCCCAGCTCACCCGCTTGACAGCGTCGGGCTGCCGCTACATAAAATGTGGCGGGCTCACCACCCTGGCTGGTTCCTGCCGCTCCCTCCGCTGGTAGGCCCGTCCATTGAAGCTGTTCTTGATTGTAATGATATTAGTGATAACGGTTGTGACAAAAACGATGACGGCGGTTGGTGATGGCAATGATGATGGTGGTAACCGTTCCGCATGATCGTCATGACAACGATGACATTAATAATGCTGAGCATCATGAACAATGATGAGACTGATGGTGATGGTGCACGATGATGCTCGAGCAGCATTGCATCTATTCATTCGCATCTTCAGTCCCGACCCCATGCTCCCGGGGGGGGGGGGGGGGGAGAGGGGGGAGGGAACACAGCATACTGAGTGGACGGGACATGAGTGGTGTGCAGGTTGGACTTGAACGGTTGCAGCAGCGTGCGGGACGCGGGGCTGGCGGCTTTGGCCACGTTGCCTGATCTGGAAACACTGAACCTCAGCAATTGCAGTGGCATCGGGGATGCCGGCGTGGCCCCGCTCACCCGCCTCACTGCTCTCACCAGCCTTAACCTGGGTGCGTGCTCCCCTGAGTGTTTCCCCTATTATGGCAAGTCCATATGCTTTGAACGGTTGTTGGTTGGAGGACGGGAGCGGATGAGGGGCAGGAGGGGGGTGTGGTGGGAGACAGAAGAGGGGAGAGCGAGAGAGGAAGAGGGGGACGGACAATTGGGCAGAGAGTGGCGGGTCGGATGCAAGGGGGGGGGCGAGATGGGGGGAGAGGGAGTTGGAGGGAGGGAGGGAGGGAGGGAGGGAGGGAGGGAGGGAGGGAGGGAGGGAGGGAGGAGGGAGGGAGGGAGGGAGGGAGGGAGGGAGGGAGGGAGGGAGGGAGGGAGGGAGGGAGGGAGGGAGGGAGGGGGAGGGAGGGAGGGAGGGAGGGAGGGAGGGAGGGAGGGAGGGAGGAGGGAGGGAGGGAGGGAGGGAGGGAGGAGGGAGGGAGGGAGGGAGGGAGGGAGGAGGGAGGGAGGGGGGAGGGAGGGAGGGAGGGAGGGAGGGAGGGAGGGAGGGAGGGAGGGAGGGAGGGAGGGAGGAGGGAGGGAGGGAGGGAGGGAGGGAGGGGAGGGAGGGAGGGAGGGAGAGAGAGGAGAGAGAGAGAGAGAGAGCGAGAGAGAGAGAGAGAGAGAGAGAGAGAGAGAGAGAGAGAAGGGGGGCTATTGTCGTTCTCTCTCTCTCTCTCTCTCTCTCTCTCTCTCTCTCTCTCTCTCTCTCTCTCTCTCTCTCTCTCTCTCTCTCTCTCTCTCTCTCTCTCTCTCCCTCTCCCTATCTTCCTCCCTCTCCCTCCCTCTGTCCCTCCCTCTCCCTCTCTCTCTCTCTCTCTCTCTCTCTCTCTCTCTCTCTCTCTCTCTCTCTCTCTGTGTGTGTGTGTGTGTGTGTGTGTGTGTGTGTGTGTGTGTGTGTGTGTGTGTGTGTGTGTGTGTGTGTGTGTGTGTGTGTGTGTGCATGTGCGCACAGATGTGGGGCCTGCGCCCTGTTATGTGATGTAGTAGGGTCACGTTCCTGGACGCACAAAGGTGGAATGGAGCAGAAGCTTAAGCGGGAAGCGGGCTGAGTGTGCAGCGCAAACAAGGTGGACGGAGGCGCTGCGTCTGAGTTGCTGCAGGCTGGGCTCAGCGTGTGGGCTTCGGGCGTTGTCTCCGTCCTCCCCTCTCCGATTCGGCCATCTCTCCCGCCGCGCCATCAGCGTTGCCTAAGAAAGGAGGTAAAATAGGGAGAGAGGGGGCGGCAGGCCTTTAAGGATGATGCGATTCTTTTGCTGACAAACTGAAATGTAATTTTTGGCTTTCGTTAGAGGAAAACTGAGGAAAGTATTCTTGTTCAAAAAAGAAAATAATGTGCTCCGCTTCGACTGTACGCAATAGGACTGCGGAACAGCCCGAATAGGGGGAATGTAGCCGTTAATGTGCGGAGATTCTGTCGGAACCAGGTGTTCCTCTTTAAACGGGAACGACACTAAAGGAGGGTTAGGGTGCCTCTGCATTTGCAGGTGACAAGCGCAGATCCTCTAAGCAGCTGTTGCTCCCTCCCTTCCTAAGCAGTGTTAGCTAGCAAATTGTGCCCTGGGCTTGTGCGATAGCAGGCCTGCAGAGCCTCTAACCCTTGTACTGCTTGTACCGCCAGTACTGCATCAGTGTTGGCAGCCGAGAGCGACGAGTTTGACCGTATGAGAGGGCTGGAGGGACTTGGGCCAGGACACATGAGTGACTATGCTTTTCAAGCTTTTTCAAGCTCTCGAGTTATTGGTGTTTTGATTTATATGTCGTGTGGCACATCTAGAAGGGAGGTGAAATCATCAAGGCTGAGGTCTGATGCATACTTCACAAGTCGCTTCGTGTGATGTGTGTACGATTACGTTCAACCCTGTCTTTGGTCGCTGAGGATCGGATTGGCCTGAAGGTACCTTGCAGTTGATTCGTCGCAGGTTTTAGTAAGGTGCATCATTCCTTGAGCTATAGCATCTCATTTCTGGAGGCGGAGCCGGAGCAGGACGAGGCGGAAGAGGTGATTGAGGAGGAGGAGGTGGTGGTGGAGGAGGATGAGGATGGAGAGGAAGGAAGGAAGAAGAAGAAAGAAGAAGAAGAAGAAGAAGAAGAAGAAGAAGAAGAAGAATAGTGGTGCCACTATTGTTACCAGAAGTGAAGAATTCGCAAAACATTTATTGCTTGTAGGTGTGCACACCTACCAACATACATTTATTGTTAGTAGGTGTACACGTGTACACCTGTCCAGCCAGCAGACGAGAGCTCTAGAATGAGTTGCTGATATAAGAGTTGGCGGCCGGCCATAGTTGTGGCCTCCATTACAGACTCGGTGCGCTATGGTCATTATATATGCTTGGTCGATACAGCAAGGTTTGAGTTAGTCATGTTCGCATCTGCGCAAGCGGGGTAGTAAGACCCGTGTGGGCGTGGCGAAGTGGGCGGCCGGACATAGTTGCGGCTGCTCTGACAGACTCGGTGCGCTAATGTGATCATCTATGTGCTTAG
>MVGU01001825.1:0-15000 GCA_002005505.1 Botryococcus braunii
AAACACCCGGAGTGCTTGTGGAGTTCCAATCAAGTGCCTTGCCAACCCGCGCAGTCACCACTACCTTCTTGCAATAAACGTGTCTGTAACTAGCGTTACCTTTATCTACATTCAAATACACGTCACCTACCGAGGAGGTACCATTTTGTCCAGTTTGTCTTGTATTATTGTCACTGGCGGAATTGCCACTATTACTCCTCTGAGGGAAAGGCACCAATAATCTTCTATCTCAACACACACACACACACACACACACACACACACACACACACACACACACACACACACACACACACACACACACACACACACACACACAGCACGCACGCACTTGGCGATGCTTGCGATGCTTGCACAATTGTCTGATATCCGTGTGGGATATTGCCAACTGCAGCCGTGTGCATATGGAGGCTGATCATGCCCTACCCTGGGGTGGCTCAACAGCCCCATCTTGAACCCGTCATCGAGCCACCATCACCCCGGCCCCACTAGGCCAGCCCAAAACCAGGTCGCAAAGATGGGACCGGAACAGGACCAACCCCCCACCAGAACAGTGTCACATGGGGCTTAGTCGCACCGCACGAGCCCCACGTGTGCACGGCCTGCTTCAGTATTCCATTTGGAAGGATTCCACTAAATTGAATAAGAGGACATCACACCCCCGCACCAACCCCAAGCAAAACCATCCCCCAACCCTAGACTCGCACATCAACCCCCCCATAAGGGAGCCTCGCAGCCAATTGCAGCCCCACGGCCCAGGCAATCGTGAAGCTCACCCTCCGATGCGTAGAGAACCATACTATGTCCTCACTTTAAACCTATGTGAACCCAATTGGGGCGTCAACAAGACAAAACACCAACACAAGACCTTGCCGACCACGACACAATAAACTCTCGTGCACTAGCTGGCATGCTGTCACTATAGTAACGGCATCACGCCTGCCAGACGTGCGTAAATGATGACCCCTCCTTAGCATACTCGATTCGCAGGGCAGGGAGGCCCATTTCACGCAAGCCGGCATTCAGACGGGCGAGAGCGTGCTCTTTCAGGCGCCAAGACCAGCTGACTTGGAGGCAGGACAAACGGCGCAGGGTCGATAGAGGGTGGACCACTTCCCAAGGCATGGCCTGATTCATACCGTTGACCTCTCCACACCAAAGCGACAGCCGTGTCAGCCTCGTGAAGCGGCCCAGGATACGCATATGCTCACGTCGGCCTTCCATGCCAGTGTGATCAAGGAGGGTAAAAGACAATCCCAGGATTTCCAAATGTGTGAGGTTTGACAGGAAACCCAGTGACCGCGGAGCACAGTAAAACATACCGTACACTCCCAGTACAAGCTTGGTGAGCCGTGTGGCGCTCTGGAGGCCGTTCCTAACTTGACCGGCAAACATGCTGGGCACCAAAAGAGACAAGCTTTCAATTGAAGGCAGCGACGAACACAGGGCTGCAGCATGGGCGGGTACATCCAAATCGAGCTTAGCGTCCAAGCAGCGGAGGGCGGTGAGCGGGGCAGGCCGTAGAGCTCCAGCGTTAACAACGACCTCCCCCTTTATTGTGGAGGTAACATCTGACCTAACTATGCTCGTCAAGCAAGACATACGGTCAAGAAACTTCAGGGCTTCCGGGCTGCAAATGTCCAGACTGCCCCCCAGCTCGCAGAGGCTCGTCAAGTGAGAGATGGGCTTCATGTCCTCTAAGTCCAGTCGCTCAAACATATACATCTTGCAGACATGCAGAACTCTCAGGCCATGAAGGGTACTGATGTCCATGAGCGGGACTGTACCTTCCTCAAGCCAGCACAGCTTGAGGCAAGTGAGAGCAGTGATGGATGTGATCATGGTGAGTGCGTGCCGATTATCGAATGGCAAACACTCAAGAGACCGGAGACGGGCGAAGGCTGGCAGGCTGAGAACCAAAGGGGAGATGTAATGCGGATAAGAATCGCGATAATGCGAGGCAATGCGCTGACAAGGCGGGCCACGGACTTCCACCAGTGATGTCCATTTGCCGATTGCGGCGCAGTCCCGGTCGCCCCACCCCTGGCTGAAGACAACTCGAACAGCCACCTCGGCGGGGCACATTGCTTGCAGAGATTTGAAGTTCAGGAAGGGATTGCATAGAACCCGCCAAATGTAATTGGGAGGCCTAAGGATCGATACGACCAGCTGAGTGAGGCCAGGTAGCTGACAGTTTGAAGAAATCCTGTCCCAGTCTGCGGATGAGGGCCTCTGTTTCACGACCAGTGAGATGCTCTTCACCACCACGGGGTTCTGCGGCAAGGAGACCAGCGCGTGCTGCGGGGCTGTGTACAGATGAATCGACTTCAGGGCTGTGAGACGCTCGAAGCTCTTCTGCAGATCAGTATGGAGGGACTCGTCATAATTATTGAACGTTGATATCGTCAAACTGGTCAAGAATTTGAGAGTAGCACTCCTGGCAGGACGTCCGGCAAGGCGCAGTGATCTCAGATCGAAAGAGTCCAAGCTGGCGAATAGCTTGTCATGCAAATCCAGAGGAAGCTCGGGTAGGATTTTCGATGCCCTGAATAGAGAATTCTTATCGTTGTGAGCTCCCGTTGCTTCTCATGGAAAGGCATATGGGTATTTAACGAGCGTTGTTACTGCGGACTTCCCAGCCAATTCACCCTCCCACCCACAAGAAGATAGACATAGGACACAAACTCACCAAGTTTCAGACTCTCTTTCAAACCCTGTTGGCAAACCGAGTGAGCAATGCACACAGGCATATGCACGCATGCAGAATCTGCATAAAATTTTGCAGAGGACAGTGCTGTGTCCAACACACACCATACAGGCTCTTTACGATTGCTCTGGAGTCCTCACAACTAGGGCAACACCTTTCCCTCACACCTGCTGGCAATTCCTGCCCACCCGCAGTATACATCACCTGAAATGCTTGAAAATCCAGCTGTTAAGGGGGGCAGAGACGTGGCACATATAAAACTTTACTGAGGGACGGGAATGCGTTCACGGAAAAGGAAATAAGTTGCTCCTTGGCCACTATGGGAAAATTTCCGCAGAAGTTACCTTGTCCACAGGCTCCCCTGCTTTTTAAGGACAACAATTAGGTCCCTGGAAAGTTTGGGACAGGAAAGCGGGAAGAGATGGCGGGAAAGGCGACTTACTCGTCCGACTCGAGGGGCGTCTCCCCAATAGTGCGATTCCCACTGAAGCAAGGCTTCTTGGCCATCAGTTTAGGTAAATAAATGTTTATTCTACTCCAGTGAACAATAAGCGCGATTATTCAGAAAACAGAAGCACCTGCAGAACGCCACATCTTTCTGTTACGTTCTTGCTGTATCAGCCTCTTTTCGCTTCCAACGCCTGATGGCTACAGGCTAAAGGATCCCCCTTTTCCGTCCTTCAGGTTAAAACAGGTTTGAAACTCCGGTCACACTGCCGCACGCTGGGTGGCCTAGAACGAGGGACCTCGAAAGAACTTTAAGGGAAAGGGCGCCAGACCCGGTCTAAAAGGTATAAATGATACTTAATAAAGTTTTAAACTTAAACTTACGGTTAACTGTCCTTTTTGTCCACCGCACAAGCCAATACCTACGGTCGCGTACCTGGTCCACAAACGGCTCAAAAGTCCAGTAGTGTTGCTTGCTTGTAAAAAGATAAACTGAGCAGCTCCCCTTTTTAGCGAAGGTTTTGTCAATGTTGGGTACAGCGGGACACTTTCATAGTCGTGCTCGTGCTTGGCCAGCCTGCGACTGCCAGCAGTGTCTGCCTCGTTCTCGGCAACCGAACCGCAATCACGCGGCCAGAGATCACATCAAGGGGCACAAAAACTGGGATACCGGGGTAAACGTCGTGTGATTCGTGAATTTACGTCCTTTTACACGACACAATTTCTGGTACGAGCCACCGCCGACCACCTGCCCTGTGGTGTCGGAAATTGGAGGCTGGCGTTCTCCTGCAGCTCAGATTTGTCTGCGTGCTACCTCGTCAGCACTCTATGAACGTCAAGGTGTGGGATTTTAATTACCGGTGTCTCTTAGAATAGCCGTGCGGTAGCGATCTGTATCATATCCTTCTCAGATCTCAGAGGCACCGGCGGAAAAGCAAAGCCGTTGGGGATTTCCAAGTGCCTTTTGCTCTCCAAATGTGCATTATTTAAGCGTGTATACATTTTGTGGCTCGTCCCTGCTAGTGAACTCCGTCGAACCCTACCTGCGGCTGGCACTGCTTGGCAATGGTTAACGCCAGCTGAATCCTCCATTGCTGGCGGTAAGATGCGCTTACATTCGGAACTTCAGCCCTCTCTTTGAGTCTAAACACAATTGGTCGTGCAAGATATGCGCTTTGTAGTGCCAATTGAATCTTGCGGGGGTGGAAAAACGCCAGGGGTGGACGCAAATGTGGCCCTTGCCAATCACAACCTGCAGTCCAATCTTTTTTATACATGTTAGCACCTCTCAGCTGGATTGGGCTAGTTGACTTCTGCAACCGGGTCGGCTCTGTGTACAGTCGTTGACAAGGAGCCGCAATTCTGCCACCAGTGCAAATCAACTACTAAATCTTGTTTCGGGTTTCGAGCTGCAGGATTGGTGCATCTGCGATGCAAAATCTGAAACGGGAAATCTAATGTCTGGAAGGGACGCTGTGGGGGTCGTTTCATGATCTGACGTCTGCAAATGGTCGCCGGTCCTTCAAACTGCCAGGCTGGCCCAAAAACGGGTAAGCTATCCAACTGTGTACATCATACTCTTCCTCGTACCCTATCCCGCTATCCCGCTACCCGCTATCCAATTGTGTATGTCATACTCTTGCTCGTCACACCTGGGCAACAAAGACCAGCGCATTTACAGCTTTGAGGATCCTGGTACAAGTCTGTGACGTAGCCTCCTACTAATCTTGTCACGTGCATAGCTGGCCTTGAGGTTCCAACCGTATGGGGAGGATCACATGGAAAGCTCTGCGCTACTTAGCATGCAGCACCTATTGCCGCTTAAACCCACAGGTCCACCACTGCCAGAGGTTGACCGTGTCGGCAAGTTGCAGCTCTTTCATGCTGGCAGTATAGCATATGATGTAAAGCAGCCAAGAGCATAAACAATGACTTCCAATCACAATATGTCATGCCACATCTCAGTCACTGTTTCCCACGTGTCTCCTCGCCGTGAACTAGCCACCCCCCCCCCCCCCCGCGCGGCCCCCCAGCACACAATCCTCCTCCCCCAGACATGCAGGGACATTTTCACCCACCCCATATCATCCTTTCAAGCACATGCACATGAGAGTGTCACCCGTGCAGACTCCCTGCCCCTATGTGGGGTTGGTAACATAGGCCTTGGCTCGGCTGGATCCGTCCATACCGTCACGCATGCTTTTGAGGCTCAGACTACTCCCTCCAGTCTCAGTTCCAAACACTCATTTAGTCTCTTTTATCTTTTAGCCTCCTTTAGTCTAGTCCAGCTTCCTCTAGTCTTCTCCGATCTCCTCCCGTCTTTTCCAGTCTTCTGTACTTGTCACCATATGCCCTCTACTCTCGATTCCGCTATCTAGGGTCTCCTCTAACCTTGTGCTCTACAGCCTTCTCTACGCTCCTCTACCCTTTTCCCCTCTACCCTCAACACCGCTATATAGGGTCTCCTCCAGCCTTCTCTAGGGTTTTCTAGCCTTATCTACGCCCCACTTGCCTTGTCTAGTCTCTTCTTATCTTTTCTCGTCGTCACAGTGGCCCTCTAGTCTCATTTCCGCACTGACGCTCGTCTGGTCTTCTCTAGTCACCTCTATAGCCCTTCACTCTCCTCTTCTCTCGTCTTTTCTCGGAGAAAGTCATTTCCACTTTTCCAGTGTGTTCCCCAGGCACAGTTTTTCTGAGTCTTCGTTCGGATCCAACGTCTGACAACAGTCATTTAGGAGCATATATGTGTGGGGCAGGTGCCAAGCTGGATGCGTCCCAAGGCGGGAGGCCCGTGCTACAACAAACAACGACCGGGATCGAGCCTCGGGCTGGTCACCTGAGTTGGCTGATGGCATCTATTTTCGCTTTCTTCAGCAACGAACTGGAAGATGGGTATGAAGCCTACCAGAGGTCCAGCTTCAGCATATGGACTTGGGGTTCGGCAATTTCCCTGCTCATGGGGTGGCCTGTTATCTTCATGAAGTTGCAAGGCCACGGAAAGTACCACGAACACCTCCTGCCTCCCCTTGTCCTCCCGTTCGTGCTGCACTTCCTGCCAACGTTGGCCCTGAATTTGGTGCTTGTCCTGCACCCAGCCCTGTACGCCAAGCACAAGCGGGTAGTCAACGGCCTGGTGCAGCTTGTGTTTGTCGGGAATTGCATATTCATGCGGGAGGCTGTGCTGTGGATGAAGCTGGTGGAACGGTCGGCATCGGCATCGCCCTCCCACGGCGGCTCCTGGATCGAATCCCTGCTCTCCTTCCCGCACGAGAACATCTTTCTTTTTGTGTTCTGGCAGATCGTGGCCCTCTTCCCCAGCACGCTGGGCGGGGACATGGCCATGGCGACGCTCGGGCTAATCGTCAACCTTGCGGGGAACGGCCACATCTGCAGCTCGCCCCTCCTGGGCCCGGCCCCCGCCACGCTGGCGCCCGGCCTGATGAGGCTCACCCAGCGGGCCTCGGACTGGCTCCTCGCATGGGCCAGCCCTTACTACGTCCCGTCCTCGTCAGCCGTGGCCTCGTGCGCAGCAGCACTGGGGTTTTGGCAGGCCCTGGGCTGGCTCAACGCCTGCCTTGTGATCATCGGGTCGGAGGTTCTCCGCCGGAGGGCCTTTTTGAGGACAACAGCTGCACGCGCGTGCCTGGGCCCTTCCGCCATTGGCTTGGCTTTGTCGTGGCCCTTTGGGAGCCAGGCCAAAGTGGGCCGTCTCATCCGCTTAGTGTTCATGCTCCTCATGGTCCATAGCATCATCTGGGCTGTCGCTTTGGATTTCTCCTGACCGAGCTTTGAGCGTGGAGCTCTGACAGGACTCACACGGGAGAGCACCCACAGGACCCACGCAGGAGAGCACTGACAGGACTCACGCGGGACTCACGCGGGAGAGCACTGACGGTAGTCAAGCGGGAACTGACGAGGCTGTGTACGTGTGGGGCAGTGCTGTAGCTAGTGGGATATGCAATGAAGTAGAGTGGCCACAGATGTTTGCGTACGGGACGCACTTTGTAAACGTGGCTTTTTGTAGCATGAGACGTGGCTGGTCACATTGCTTGTCTCTTCATGAATAGTCACCCCACGAAGTGATCACTTATGCCAGCGTGATCGTGTGGTGACCCCTCCCAAGACTGAAAGGGGTTGCGCTGAGAGAAGAACCCCCTGTAGTGAAGTCTTATGCTTCAACACTTGCTCCCACCGAAAATGGCAGAGTTTAGTTCAGACTTGGTATGGGTTTTGCTAACATTTGATCTACATTGTGCCAGCGTTTGATCTGCATTTTGCCAGCGTTTGATCTATATTGTGCCCGCATTTCATGGGTCCACCTTTGTGTAGTGCAGACTTGAGTCTGACACAAAGAGAAGGTGGGCAGATTGAAACAAAGGTCTAGTTTTTGCCAAAAATTGATGTGCATTCTGCCAACGTACAATTTACGTTTGGCCAGCGTTTCATCTGCCCACGTGACTGCCAATGTCTGTCGTGGGGAGTTCCGCTGGGGACACATGGAGTCCTGCCTGAGTTCAACTCCCGAGCCTTCTCATTTCACGAGGGGGTTGTTCAGCTAGAAACCTTTTCCTCGATGATGTCACAGGACCACCCGTGTGGCTCCACACACCTCGATCTCATGTGCAGATTTGCTGCACTCCTGGCACGAAAAGGATGTCAGCGCAGTTCTATTCTAAGAACCTGCAGGACTCGAGGAATTTACTTCTGGCTCTGGGGAGGAGATCTTCTGAATTCATTTTCCTTCTGGCTACAACTGACAATTGTCAATTGGCTAATGTCGGTAGTGGTTCATGACAAGTTATTTGGAAGTCCGGCAATGGTCTAGGAATGGTAGTGTGAGAGGGTCTGGTAGAGGAAGCAGATTTCAATCGCTTCCGTCAGCAAGGCTTAACAAGGCCGATGTTTGAGCCGTTGGCTCTTGCGGTGTCAGTTGCTGAGGGCTGGCACTGTACTGCTCTTGAGCTCGCAGTTCTAGTACAACGACAGTGGTTTTCCTGTAGAGCAGCAGATGCTGTACTGTCTACAAGCGAGATGCAGCTGTGCCTGGCTGTGCTGTTACTCAAGAGCTTGGTTATGCTAGCGTAGGCGTCCCCCCCCCCCCCCCGGGGGACTTATACAAGGCTTCTTTAAAGATTTTCCCTCACCCAGCGCTGGGTGAGGGAAAAGATGCCTCGTGTAAGTACCTCCCCGGGGGGGGGGGGGGGGGGACGAGGAGTTTTTGTGGTTTTTACATAATGTCTCCGCGTGTGCCGGGTCCTGCACACTTTGCACTTTATCTAGCAGGGCCGCCTTTCTCCTCACTTTGATACGAGTGACAAGAAGGGCTCCGTTGGGGACAAGACTAGACCCTAGAAGGCTCCGTTGGGGATAATGCCAAGCGGGCAGAAAGGCTTCTTTGTTATAAAGCCAGAGGTGTAGAGAGGCTCTATTGGGGATAAAGCCAGACGGGCAGAATGGCTTTATTGGGGATAGAACTATAAGTGTGGAGAGGCGCCGTTGGGGATAAAGCCACACGGGCAAAAGGGCTCCATCATGGATAAATGCAGAGGTGTAGAGAGAGTCATTGGGGATAAAGCCAGGCAACTAGGAAGGTTGGCAGGGACCTATATAGATGAACCCTGACTGTGGTTAGGTGACGAGGTGCAGCAGACATTACTAAATGCATGTAGTCCTGTCTCTACATTTTAAGTTGGCAGGACTAACAGTGGTTGCGATACGTCTTGATACATGCTGAAAAGATATAGGCATGCAATGCTTGTGATAGGAGATGGGGTTTGAGTTAGACGATGCTTGCAAACAATAAATGTGATAACATGAGGGCTAGTGTGTCAATAAGTTCTGTACAACGCATGTGACCAGTGGGGGCTCAAGTAAGACGACGTTGCATGCAATACACGTGACCAGAGGAGGGACTCGAGTAAGACGATGCTTGCAATCCCGAAGGTTCAAGCTCTCAAGAGAAGCAGGCCTCCATGACGGTCGTGGACAGCCAATCGAGTGCAGTCCGTTGGTATATTATGTAGTACATGATGTCAAAAATTTTTTAATCGAAATTTTGTCCTGATTTGTATAATCGCTTGTTGAGGCCTCAACAAGGACCCACCAGCAATACGAGCATTAGAGGTACAAAGTGCTCGCAAGGAACACAGGCATACAAGCCATACAAGCAGAGTTGGTAGTGCCAATGAGGCGTGCTGGTGGTTTGCAGGTCAGGGATTAGTGTGGGCCAACTTCGCTTTAAAGCTGACGACTGACGCTGTTTGGCTCCGTCTGTGAGAGTCTAACGCTGATGATGTGAAAGCGCGACCTGCTTCAGCCAATCTTAACAGACCCCTTCATTCGTGAACTCGCTAAGCGAGGAATCCTTGACACGGGTTTTGGTGAGGTTCAATGGAAGTACGGTGTTGTGTAAACTCATGAGCCGGTAGGTACATATAGTCACGTACGGGTAAATACGTATACGTGGTTTTGACAAATGTATAAGATGCAACGGCAGGTACCTACAGGGGTTCATGTTGTTTACAAGGCTGGGTTTTAGACCCATCATGTGACTTGAACTTCATGATGAATGCAAGAACAATTACCTGCAGGCGTTTCTAGGGTGGCAAGAAAAGAACAAAAAGTGATGTGCGTATAGGTGCCTCCACGCAAGTACAAGTCTTGAACAGTTGCAAGTTGGCTACTGATTAAAGACTCTGATGAGTGTGTACACGTAAGGAATAATTAGGAACATCAGGGATGTATTAAGACATGCCTGTGGAAAGGGTTTAGTCACTGTCACTTTATGTGACTATGCAGTACAGGCGAAGGATAACTCGTGAGCAGTGTACCGTTACTAGCGGGTTACGATTGAGTTGCTTAGATCGCAGGATGGTGTTCATGCTCGTCAGTCGCTAGATGTGGAAGAACTCACGTCCGCCTCTCCGAGCATGCTTTTTTCTTACAGTGTTTCAGTTGCACATCAGTAAAGACTGCGCAGTGAATGAAACACTGGTAAGCCACACGATCTGGTGAAGGTAACGGTCGCAGCCGTCAAAACTGCGATCGTAGGGTTTAAATGCTGTTGTGCAGTGTATACATGATCGCTTGGTAATTGATGAAAGCATCTTTGAACAGATGAGGAGCATGCACGTTTGACTGTATGTTTACAGTTGCTGGCTACAATACTGTAGCCAACAACTGTAAACATACACTTGTGCAACTAGTTGCACAAGTGATGTGTACGGGAAGTAGCGGTGCGTGCGTTTTGCTCAAGACATTTTCATGTGTTTATCTGATTAGATCCGTTGGTTGGGTTGCTGACTGGTACTTAGAAATGCAGGGCGCGTTGAGGTGGGAACGCTATAAAACACCTGGACAGGGCTGTGAAGGCTAAGGGTGCCTTGGGATACAGCCGGGTATGTTATTCTTGCACCTGTTCGTACAGTCGTGTGTGTGTGTGTGTGTGTGTGTGTGTGTGTGTGTGTGTGTGTGTGTGTGTGTGTGTGTGTGTGTGTGTGTGTGTGTGTGTGTGTGTGTGTGTGTTTAAACATTGAGTAGAATATTTAAATATTCTAATGTCTGTTATCAGTCTTTACCAAATCTGGTAAAGACTGATAACACTCCGTGACGGGTCGAGCTTGATGTCCAGGAGTTCTACTGATCAGTACGTTTCTGAAATAGAACTTGTTTTAAGAAAGGGAGTGTCTGGTTTACAGGTAAATATTCTAATTAATGTAATAGTCGCTAGATGTGGAAGAACTCACCTCCGCCTCTCCGAGCATGCTTTTGTCTTACAGTGTTTCAGTTGCACATCAGTAAAGACTGCCTAGTGAATGAAACACTGATGAGGAGCATGCACGTTTGACTGTATGTTTACAGTTGTTGGCTACAGTTGCACAAGTGATGTGTACGGGAAGTAGCGGGTGCGTTGAGGTGGGAACGCTATAAAACACCTGGACAGGGCTGTGGAGGCTAAGGCTGCCTTGGGATACAGCCGGGAGTTCTACTGACAGTACGTTACTGCACTAGAACTTGTTTTAAGAAAGGGAGTGTCTGGTTTGCAGGAAATACGTCACTTCACGTGCACACGGATGAGCTAACTGATACGTCAGCCACCAATTTATACAACATACAGTACGGCGCCACGCAAGGGCTGAATGTGCTAGCACACACCCCTTCGTTTGCAACTGGGTTGGTGTAGGGGGTGCGCGCGCACGGTGTGTCTGTGTGTGTGGTGTGTGGGTGGGTGGGTGGGTGTGTGTGTGTGTGTGTGTGTGTGTGTGTGTGTGTGTGTGTGTGTGTGTGTGTGTGTGTGTGTGTGTGTGCGCATGCACGTGCCTGTGCGCGTGGGGAGGGGTAGGGGGGAGAGAGGGCAGTGACAAGACTAAGAATGCTCTGTGCTTTCAGCCTGGGGTGAGGGGAAATGGAAATGGCGGCACGCTTCAGGATTTTGATGATCAGGCTCTCCCTATATAGGTACAGATATATCCCCCTAGGGAGGGTGCCCTCTTATAGAGTCCACCCTCGGGACGGGGTTGATGCATTCCGGATAATGGACATTAACCTTCTATGTCGGACATGGGAATTTTTGCAATAAACAGTGTGGGTTTGGAGAAATAGAGCAGCAATCTACTGTGCTGATGCACTGCCGCGCTCACATCTATAGTATTAAGAGGCGATCATTCAAGTCCATGTTATCCATATGGCTTCCAATTGACATATAGCACCCCATTAATCTGGCGACTGGTCACAACACTGCCAGATGCGTTGACAAGTTGCGGTCAAGCAGTTACAACCAGAGGGCCCAAAGCCATCCCTTGGCAGGAGCCAGAACCCCACACTGGAGGAATCCTGCTTGAGAATTAGCATCTTGCTAGGGTCAGTGTATCCTTCTTGTATTGCAATTTGAAGGCCCCTAGTGGATACCGAGATCTGATCCTGTACTTGGCGATACCTCATCAGCTGCAACAGCCCCGCAGTTGGGAAGAGCAAAGTAAAAGCCAGCAATAGTAAAAACTTCTGGAACAGCGCACTGCTTAACATAGGGAATAGGCTAATATCATTACACACGGACCACCTTCGATGGATACACAACTTCCCAAGGATTTTGGTAGTCCGAATCTGAAATCTGAAATGGAGTTCGGCGATTGGCCGTGACCAAAACATGGGGACCACGTGGAGAATCAGGTATCTTCGTATCAACCGAAGGCCAATGGCAATGGAAGTTCCAAGCGCGTTCTCGCGCCTTCTTTTGGAGGCAAACGTGTGGCCAGTCTGACTTCAAGACATCGCTCGCTTTTCTCCAATTGTCCTGCCGTTAAAAGCATTGCACGAAATCTCTAGAAACTTGCATTCCTGAGCGGCTACCTACCGGCGCCCTCATTCCATACTTACGTTGCTATCTTGGATTGTTGATGCTATGAAGCAGCACAGCCTGATTGGTAGAGCGTTTGTCCTAATTACGGAGGTAGTATCAGCACTAGTTTAGCAGCGAATTGGTCCCTGCGCCGCTTTCGTTAGGTCTTAGTTCTCGATGGCAGATTCAACATCTGCTCAAAATCAATGGGTGGAATCTTACTTGGAGGCTCTGGTACGTTCTACCGGGGCCTTGAGTTTGGGCCGTCCTGTAATGTGACAATCGATCTGTTTTATTACTGCATGTAACAAGTCGACATTTTTCTTTGTATTGTAGGGACATAATTTCGTTTATTTATTATCACACGTGCATTTTGATCGCCCTCACGGAATCTTGGTTATACGAGGTCTAGATATGCTTACTCTCGGACATCTGCTTGCAGCTTGGGCAAGGACTATCATCGGAGTACACTCGCAGTGAAAAGACAGAAACTGCCACCAATGTGGACGCCGATCGCAATGTCACCGCACGATATTATCTTAACTCGGTGCTGCAGATGGGAGAGGAGGGCATTCGGGATGCCTGGAGCAAGGTATGTTTGGGGCAGGGGTGGTTATGTTGAGGGTTGCTAAGTTTTAACGAATGTCACCTGTCTTATGCAACTGGTGTTGTCTCTATGCCAGCGGAACCCCAACAAGTATGCAAGACTTTTTGTGCCCAGAACTGCTCAACAGCCCAGAACTGCGCAATAGCCCCTGATATTTTTTGACATCTGGGGTCATTGATTTGCCATTAAAGATGGTGAAGTCCTTTCATGGAAGCCATGACGGGGGAATGGGTGGCTGCATCACAGTAGATGTCGCTCGCAGTAAATTTACCAGTTTAGTGCTCCCGGGTGTTCCTTTGTGAGGTTTATTTATCTCTGCCCATCCATCAGAACCAAGACATGCTTCAAAGAAGTTCACGATGGTTACCAGCCCGTTCAGACCACCTCATGGTCGTCTCTCATTGTCCATTGCAAACCTCTCCTCTCCCCTCGCAGTTTTATGCCGGCAGTGGCACAATGCAGTGGTGGCTTGGCTAGAGGAACAGAAGGCAGGGCACGTGCAACCAAGCCTACATCACCGACATGCTTTGTGGCTGGTTGTCCTTTATCCTTTGTGGTTAAAGTTTCCTCTACTCATCCTTACTTTTTTCGGTCACACTTGCCTCTATTTCAGGCCACCTCATCCCGCCATACAAAGGAGAAGGACCTGCGCCTCGAGCACCTGTCCTGGAGAGTCTGGTTCATGAAAAGGAAGAAGGCGGCCGCCTTGCTGGAGAAGCAGAAGGCATCCGGCCTCCCCGATGACACAAAGGATCATCTGCTTGATGACACATCCGACGATGATGTGCCGACTCCCAGGGCTGTCAAGGCCGAGCTGGCCAAGTCCATCTCAAAAGAGCTCAGCCTCAAACCCGAGATTGGCAAAGGCATGCTTCCCGCTACTGTTGCGGCCGACCTGCCACGCCTGACGAAGAAACTCAGCGTCACCACCGTTGTCCCAAAGGAGAAGGAGAGCTCAAAGCAATGGTGAAGAAAAGCCTGATCTCTCCCTTGTAGCCCACATAGCCGTCTAACGAGAGATCCATCTCCCTTGGCCCCCTGGTGTTCTCTCCTGCCTGCATGGTTTTTCTCCTGTTTGCCTAATCTTCCAAGGTTCCCTGGGTTTTTCCCTGGTTCTCGGGCTTTGCCCCCTGGTTTTTGAGCGTTGGCGGCGTTGTACACAGCGTGTCGATGCATTCTGGATATCCCCCCCCCTCCCCCCCCCCCGCCCGGGGGGGGGGCATCTTGGGCTTTGCCGTGGCAGAGGCGGTAGATGAGCATGAGCTTCCTACATGCACTGTCATCTCTGTTGTAAATAAGTTGAGAATGTGACCACCTGGAGGGTACAAGCAGCTGGAGAGTACAATCAGCTGGAGGATACAATGAGTTGGAGGGTACAACCAGCTGGAGGCTCCAATCAGCTGGAGGGTAAAATATGCTGGAGGGTACAAGGAGCTGGAGGGTTCAATGAGCTGGAGGGTACACTGAGCTAGAGGGTACAATCAGCTGGATTTTGAAGTCAATCAGGAGGGGGAACAGGGGGATGGAGGGATGGAGTTGAGTTTGGGGTTGAGGTCGGGAAAGTTGGGTTCGTGGATGGGATGGGCAGCAAGCCAGATCTGGGGGCAAGGGGGAGTGCGGGAAAGAGAAAGAGGGGGGGGGGAGAGGGGGGGTGACAGACGGGAAGATTTGGATTATGGGCATGCAAGCCATATCTGGAGGAAGGGGGGAGTGCGGGAAGGAGAAAGGGGGGTGGGGGGGTGGGACAGGGGGGGGTGGGACGTACGGGAAGATTGGGGTTATTGGCATGCAAGCCATGCGAGCATCAATCTGGAACAATATGAAGGTTTGCCAGGGGAGCAGGGTCTCTGTGGGGACCTAGTCAAGTCCGGGGGGTCGCTGTCGAGGAGGGTCTCTGTCTCC